>CAEFZY010054843.1:0-16836 GCA_903066815.1 Brachyrhaphis roseni | reverse complement strand
AACAAACTTTACTAGACGATAAATTGTCCCAGAAGTTATTGTGATAAATGATAATATTGTTGTTTTGAGACCATTTTCCAGTAATACAATGGTAATGGAAATAAAATAAATAAAATGTGAGGATTTGGGTTTTCTGTGTTCATTTAGTTCCTGTGTTGTTTTATCCACCCCTTGATTGATCCCAGCTGTGTCCTGTTTCCATTGATTACCTTCCCTGTGTTTATAGATCCACCTGTTTCTGTATTTCCCTGTTGGATCTTTGTGTTGACTGTCGTGCCGTGCTTTTCATGCCAGTCCTACCAGAGCTACCAGAGCTGCCAGACCTACCAGAGCTGCCAGAGCTACCAGAGTTACCAGTGCTACCAGAGCTACCAGTGCTACTAGAGCTACCAGTGACACCAGTGCTACCAGAGTTACCAGTTCCACCAGAGCTACCAGTGCTACCAGTGACACCAGTGCTCCCAGAGCTACCAGTGATACCAGTGCTACCAGAGCTAACAGAGTTACCAGTGCTACCAGAGTTACCAGTGCTACCAGAGCTACCAGTGACACCAGTGCTACCAGAGGTAACAAAGCTACCAGAGCTACCAGTGCTACCAGAGCTATCAGTGCTACCAGAGCTGCCAGAGCTACCAGTGCTACCAGAGCTACCAGTGACAAAGGTGCTGCCAGAGCTACCAGAGCTACCAGTGCTGCCAGAGCTACCAGTGCTACGATAGCTACCATAGCTACTAGTGATACCAGAGCTACCAGTGCTACCAGAGCTGCCAGAGCTACCAGTTCTACCAGAGCTACCAGTGATACCAGTGCTACCAGAGCTACCAGTGCTACCAGATTTACCAGTGCTACCAGAGCTACCAGTGCTACCAGAGCTACCAGTGACACCAGTGCTACCAGAGCTACCACTGCTACCAGAGCTACCAGTGCTACCAGATTTACCACTGCTACCAGAGCTACCAGTGATACCAGTGTGTGTGTTTATCTCGTCTCATTGCTCACCTGTGCTGCCTGGATTTCTGTACACTTCCATTTTTTTTCTAGAAAGTGAGAAAAGAGAAAAACAATGAATCATGCCCATGGCAGTTGTTTTAATTTATTATGCAATCAATTGATTTCTTGTTTATTGCAACAGGCCTACTTGTGATATATAATTAAAGATTGTCTCATTATAAATTTTGCAGGGCAGAAAACAAAAGATCTTGTTTCAACAGCTGGGCTGGAATTAGGGCTGAATTAATCTTTCTAATTCTTTAATTAATGTGAATTAATGGTCTTTGTATGCTCTGTCATTCCTACAGATGTTTCTGGACCTGCTGCTCTAACAGAGTATTTTCCTTCCTCAGCTCCTGTCTGCCCTCTGGTGGAAACAACCAGCAGTTGCCTCATGTCTGTTTCTGTGTTCAGTCTGTTGATTTTGACTCAAACTTTCAGAGTTTTACTGACTTATCTGACTTTAACTACCTGGAACAACCACCGATAATACTGGCAGAAATAAACTCTGGATTTAAATTTCTTCATTTTAAACCGCATCTACCTCACCACCTCTAACCGCAACTCATGATGTAAAACAGAAACAATAAATCAAATGAATTAGGAAGTCTCTGTAAACAAACTGGTTCATTTTTTAAATATTTTTTTTGTAGATTGAGAAACAATAAATCATGCCCATGGCAGGTGTTTTGATTTATTATGTGATCAATTGATTTATTGTTTATTGCAACAAGCCTACTTCTGATATATAATTAAAGCTCATCGGTTTCCAAGCTTCGGTGTTACAGAGAAACTCTCTGCTGAGTCTCATACACGTTGCAGGGCAGAAAACTATTTTAAACAATATCGATAGAAAAATTCAATAGAAACAAAGAATGAAATAAATCTGCCGTTCATCTACATAAAAAATAATAATTATTTTTTTTAAGTCCCCCTCCCATTGTTGGATCAATGGTTAATTCCAAAGAATGTCAAAGTAGTTGATTTCCGTTATTTATTCAGCTTTATTACTCTGGCAGCAAAACTGCAGGTGTTTAGAAATGACTCAAATACATTTTAGGGCTTTGCTTCAGCAACACTTATAAAACCTGCAATGTTTTTTTATGCAAAAAATAATCACGTTCAATCATGGATCATAATATTGTGAGTTTTGTTTGGTTTTATCAAACAATTTCGCTGGAAGTTGTTGCTTGAACATCGGTCGACATGCAGGCTCCTGCAGAACTGTTTCATTCTGTAGTAATACTGCTCAGACACCAGAGGGCGCCACAGCATCGGTCATAAAATGGCTTCACTATAAACAGGTTTGAACAATAATATAGATACCGGTTTGTTTGGGGGTTTTCACTGAAACATTTTCTATTTATATTATATTTCCCTTCCGAAAATATGTAAAATAATCTGATTTAGAAACATAAAACCAAACCATTAAAATATTTTTTTTTTAAATATCCAACAATTCAGATTGAATTACTAATAAATGTTAACTTTATCCAACCTCTCACCATTATACACACACCAGCGACTGTAAATTACACTTACTGTGGTAAGTGTAACTAGTTAGTACCCAATGACGTCACCTGTTGCTACAAGTTCAAGTAAAACTCACCAGGACGCCATCGGTGTTTGATAATCGTTTATTTTCGATATACATTTCATTTGAAAAATAGAAATTCTACAATAAATCATTTTTTCTTTTCTAGAAAGACTCATAAGTTAATTTAATCATAAAGTGTCAGTTTTCCTCTGCAGCGTTCTGACAGGCGGTGAACTAATAACTCCAGTGGAAAACCTGCAGAGCGTTGAGTTGGAAAACAAAGTATTGAAGATAGAGGGATCAGAGTGAGCATCTGTATAAAAACAGGATCTTTGTTTGCTAATATGGAGACGTCAACAACGATCCATCAAGTTTGGAAGAATTATGATGAAATTTTCCATCAGTCTGAACACTGTTCATTTTCCAGTTGGAGAAAAGTTTCTTTATTGACTTTTTTCACATTTGTTGTCACGTTTAAACTAATTTCAGAGTTCAGAAGGATATTTTGTCCTGATATATAAAACCCTAGAATAGAGCTAGAGGTGCTCTTTATTATTACCATTCACACAAGTCAAACAATTGAAAAGTATTGAAAAATATAAAAGATTGGAAAAGTGTGTAGGAACATTATTCACGTTTTCTGTCATAATTTAGCTGTTAGGTTTTATATGAAAGAAATTTAATCTCATTTTTACACATTAAAATTATAACCCTGAATTTATTCTGTGCAATTATCAATATATATATTTTTTACTTTAAATGCACAAAAAAATTCACCCGCAAATGTTTCTTGAAAAATTTAGTTTTTTAAATTGTATTTTATTTCAGGTTAATTCTTGAAGTCAAATTACTACAGGTGAATTATTTGCAGGGAATTTAAAGTGTAAAAATAAAATAAAAAATTGACAAAATTGCACAAGATAAAAATTCAGTGTCATAAATTCAATTTGTAAAAAAAAAAAAAAGTCTGATTCCAATCAGATTTTATTTCTCCCTAAACTTTGAAGGATATGTTTAAATTTCACTAAGCACTAAATGCAGGCTAGAAAATAAGAACAAGTTTATTACTGATTTTCTTGTGTGTGGTGTGATCACCTAAAATATCCTTTGATATATATAAAAAAGTGATTTAAACAACCCATAAATCAGATGACAGCTGATAAAATACACACATTCCTGCTGTGAACACAAGCTGTCATGAATATCATTCCCACATCTTGTTTCCTTCATTCCTTCCAGTTCAAATTGATCCTTTATAGGCCACTTAGGTACAGCAGTTTATGCAGCACAGTCATGTATTAATATGATATGCATTCCCAGTTCGGGTTCCTGTTTGGATGAGAAAGGTTGGATGATTATGATCATCTTCTACCCACATCATAGAAAAATACACAGAAAATTTGACTGACATTTACACATCACTTTTTAAAAATCAACAGGAAACAAAAATATGTTAATAAAAAACATTTTGGAAGAAAAAGTGTAAAAGATTTGATTATAAACAAACAGAAGCAATCAAATCAGCACACACAACTGTCCTCTGTTAATTTATAGTTAATTATATTAAATCTCTATTTTACTTTCTTTACAAGCTATAATACAGCACATTTCTTAAATTATTGCAATTCTAGGAAAGGACAGAGAGAAAATCTCAAAACTCCAAGAATCATTTGTTCGTAATAAGATTTGAATCTAAAACAAGAGGTAGAGCTATAAAAACATAACTTTCCTGCTACAGGAAAATGTTAGAGTAGTTCAGTTTATATAAAAAAAATCTGAAAGGTCATATTTATATACATATACACTTTATATACGTATATATAAAGTGTATAAAAAGAAATGGGACGGCACTCCATGTTTACTGAGAGTGCTGCAGCGTTTACTGTGGCAGCAGTTGCATAGATCAGCAGTAAGGAGTTTATATTTAATCAACAAGTGAGACTGTGAAGGTGTGAGAGAAATACCAACATGACGGTGAAGACAGAAGTTCTTAAAAATTATCCCTTTTTCAGTCCCAACAATTCAAAACAAATTTCTTAAAATCATAAAAGAAGCAAAAAGTTAAGATTAATTTGACAGGAAGCTGCAGGTTGGTGGTCTACAGCGACGTTTCGGATCCCCGGCCCCTCCAGTAAAACGTGTCTTCGTCTTCCGGCTCCAAGTCTATCCTGATCTGAGGCACTGACTTCAGCGGGGTCATCTCCGGGCTGAAACACAAACCCCAGCTGTCAGGACACAAACTGAAACTGTCTGAATTTATCTGACGGTAATCGAAAAATACACTCTTAAATGGGACCAATAATGCAAAATTCATATTTTGAAAGTTTTTATTCTTTCATTTTGGTCTAAAATAAACCCACCCAGACATTTTTTGGCAGTAAATTAATGTTTTTTGGTGTCTGGAAAACGAGACCTTCTGAATATAACATCATCGGCAGGCAATGCGCCGTTACCTAGCAACCCCAGCAGAGTTCCGCCCGTTACCTAGCAACCCCAGCATAATTCTAGAACATTTGGTCACCTGGTTTTACCGCTGTACAATGGCTGCTGGAAAAGACGTGTTTTGGTGTTGACTCACAATTCAGAAACCACATGCTGCATTCCTCTTGGTTGTGCAGGAGGATCTACTAATGCTTTTCAAAGATGTACGGTTCTATAATTCCGCATCAGTTTGTAGGCAGTGAAAATGATGACCTGTGGGGGCGTGGCCAGCAGCAGTTTATTTGGATTTAAGGTGACAAAATGCCGTAAAACAACTCATTCTGAATAATAAAAAAAAGAATAATAAATAATAGGTCACATTTAATTCTAGGATTTAATTTAGTAAAACAGAAATAAACTGACCTGGTCTTCACCAGTCTGTGAAATTATTTAAATCTATCTTTGAGTACAAAGTACAAACAACAGATTCCAAGCTGTCATTATTTGTTAAAGAAAACAGAAAAAATGTGAGGAAAAACTAAATAACTAAATATTTCTTTACAACAAAGTTTCAGTGTTTTCTTCCAAACTTCGGCTGCCAATGGCTGCAAAGTGAATCCGTCCCCTACAGTGATGGGCGGCTGGTTTGATGTCATTTTTAGAAATATTGCGGTAGAAAATATTTATTCATGTGCAACTTTGCAGAAGTTTTGTTGCCATGTTCATTTTCTGATGGTTTTTCCCTGAAATCCTTTGAATTAAGCCAAACATATCGAGTCCTTTTATGTCAAAGTGACAATTCTAACAAATATATGAAAACATTTTTATAAAAGTCACATACTCTAGCTTTAATCTAAACAAATAATTAATATTTAATCAACAATTCAGCATTTTTCAGGCGCCAGACGAATCTTTGCCAAGAAGACTTAATGATTAAACCAACAAATAATCATCAGCTTGTAAAACCAAGAAAAGATCAGTGAAAACCAGTGAAGTTTGTTTCACGATCTTCATCCGCAACAGAAAATATATCAGAAGAATATTTCATATAGTTCAACTTCCTGTTTAAAAAAAACAAACAAAAAGAAAGAGGCAAAACGAGGAAATAACTTAAAATCTACAAACAGTATTTTTTGGATGCAAGTCTGACTTTAGGATTTTCAACCCTGAACTGTAATTATATAATTTTTTGGAAATATCTGAACCTCGGGTCGTCAGAGTTAGAAGCAATTTGGCTTCAGATTCAACCAACAGGATTAGGTTTATACAATCCGACGCTCATACAAAGTTCAACATGACGGAAATGACCAAAGAAGGTCAAAGGTTTTGTTCTCTAGTTTTCAGAAATCAATTTAACTTTCCGATAATAGTTGGTGACGAGTATAAACCCTGCAGGAAGGCCAGCAAGTCACAAATCGGAAATATGCCCATATGAAGAAAAAAGGCAGATATAGGCAGATTTTAGATTTTAAAAAGTCAGCTTTAGGTCGAATTTAAACAAAAAAAAAGTCGGTTTTCTGTGTCTTATGGAGAAAAAAACTTAGAAAATGGTCCACATGTGGACAAAAGTCTGATTTAGGTCACATTTAAAGAAAAAAAGTTAGATATAGGTCAATTCTGAGTAATAAAGTTGCCTTTGGATGAAAAAAAAATCAGATGTAGGTTGCAAATGAACAAAAATGATACAGGACACATTTAAACAAAATAAATTGTATATTGGTCACATTTTGATGAAGAAAAATCAGATTTGGGTCACTTTTGCACAAAAACGTCAGAAGTAGGTTGTAAATGAACTAAAAAAAAAAAGTAGGGAATAGATTATATTTGAACAGAAAAAGTTAGATATACATTGGATTTGGACAAAAAAAAAATCTGTCGCATTTGGACAACTGGACTGGTTCTCATCCGCAGCCCGGGTTTCTCTGCAGAAGACTGACTCTCTGCAGGAGGTTTTCTGGAGAAGCTGCAGAAGTTCATTGCCGTCTACAGACTGAGTCCCAGGCATGGCGCCTGTTGACCTGCTTCTTGTTGAAAAATTCACTTAGCCCTGGGTTAGCTAATCCGCCGATCTGACCTTTAAAGATCAGGCCAATAATTGTACGTTAGCTGTCCCATGACCTTTTACAAGCATCACTGCCGCCAAGTCAAAACAGGAGTCAGCTGCAGCTGAGTTTCATTCTGTTTTTCAGCTCATCTTTTCCATTCTCACTCTGTTTTTCCCATCTCACCTGGATAAGTAGCTGTCCTGGTAGAAGCGGAGCTGCTCAGCACGATGTGTGTCGATCAAGGAATGACAGGGGCTTCTCTCCTGAGGAAAAGAAAACAGCTGCTTTAATAAGGAATTATTCAAAATGAACTGTTCGTTTAGTCAGCTTGAAGGATTTTGCAGGTTTTCATTCCAGGACAAGCATGCAACAATTACAAATGCTTTCAGCCTGAGAGAAGAAAAGAGGCAAAATGTTAGTTGTTAGTTTTAAACCTGCTGATTCATGGGAAACTTTGCAGTTTCAGAGAAAAGGTTGATTTATGATCAGAGTCGTCTAACAGCAAAGGCCATTAGAAGAACATTAGAGCCAGAAATTAAATTAGAAGATGGGAAAAAAGATTAAGACACCATAATCTGAAGCGGTGAGTAGATTTCATGCATTTTTCAGAGACAAGACGAATGTTGAAAATTAAAAAAGTAAAAGAAAAGAGTGAAAAACCCAAAGTCTGTATAAAGACGGGTCACCGTTATGAAGCAGAGCAGAGACAGTCAGGAGGAGGAAGATTTATTTTTCCCTCCCGGCGGTGGCGGTTTACTCACTGTCACAGGCCTTATCACCTAAGAAGGGCTCCTTCTCCATGATGTCCATGGGAATTTTAATATTGGGAACATTCTCATTGTAAGGATAGTCAGACTGTTGGAGAGAGGAAACACATCCGGAGTTACCAGAATCTGACACGGTCAGCTCGTCCAGTCCCTTTGGTTCTTTCTTTAAAATAGAAACGTTTGCAAATTGTTTCAGTCCTGCTACTGATAATAACTTCATGTGTTGAAAGATAAATTACATCCTATTTGTAAAATTGATACCAAAGCATAGCTTCACAAGATGCTCAACATTCCTCATTATAAGGATTTATTTTGTGTGTGTAGCAGGTATCATAAAATCACTAAATTATCTCATTCTACCAATAATCACTTTGATCTTGTAATATGAATTTATTATTTGACCATTTTGACCTTTTTCTCATATTATCGTGACTTTATTCGCTTATTATTACAAATTCTTTTCGTGTATTATTACAACTTTATCTTAGTAAAGTTATAATTTTATTCTCGTAGTTTTCTCATACAACATTTTTTTTCTTTAGCAACATTTTGGCTTTTCTCTTTTAATTATTTTTTTTATTCTCTTAGCCCGGCCCTAATACACCGTCATCAAACTCTCTGTCCTGCAAAGGGAGGAATCCAGAATCTGAGCTCCACAGAAACAGAAATAGTGAAAAAAACAAAACTGTTTTACATCCTGAAGCTAAACTCTTACATCTTCACCATCACTGTCCACGCTGCCACATTTCTTCTTCTTCTCATCCTCCTTCTTCTTCTTGTCTTTCTCTGGAATGACGTCGTCCAGGAAGCTCAGGTCGTGCTGGGAGAACATGTAGTCCATGGCTTTCCTGACAGCAACCAGAGCAAGAATCTGGAAACGTCGGAAACACGGGTTACAGGAGTCTGGGACCGAAACGATTGGACTAATCAGATTAATCGTGATTAATCAATTACTGAAATAATTGTTGACTAATTTTGATTAATCGCTAACTGGAGTGAACAGAGTTAAAAAAAAAGCCAAGTTGCAGAAATAATGTCTAACTCAGAGCAGTAAGACTGAAACGATTAATCAGATTAATCAGATTAATCATGATTAATCGATAACTGGAATAATTGTCAACTAATTCAGTAATTAATTAATTGCAAACTGGAGTGTACACACTGAAAAAAATGCCATTTTCTGACAGAATGAAACACTCAGAGCATAAGTAAACCAAAAATGTACAAAATATATAAACATTTTCCATTTAAGATCAAAAACCTTCTTTATCTGTAAATATCTTCTGTCTAGAACTCCTTAAGTGGCATTTTTAGCTTCACCTGGTTCAAATTCTGTAAAAAAAATAAAATCTCCTATTCAATTATTAATTGGTTAATTGGAAAAATAATCAGCTCTGCTAAGTCAAGCAGGAAGGACTGAGCTTTTCACATGTAGATGGTAGCTGCAGATGATCAACCGTTCACTAAAGAAATGCTGTTTTATTGCCTTTTAGGCAATAAACTTTTTATTTTCTTATCTAGAAAAGGAATTAATAGTCTATTTGCATCTTTTAATATGTTTAAGTGGTAAAATCAGCAGAATATGCCCATTTTTAAGCCAATTGTCAGTATAATTGGTAGAATAATTGATTACTAAACTAATCATTAGTTGCATCCCTAGCTGATACAGTTTTACTAAAGCATCTATTATCAAAATAACTGATTAAAAACCTAAATCATTACTAATCTGGTATTTTTGAATCTTTTTGGATCCGTCTATAGTCGTAGAACGTTCTGTGGGTCGAGCGTGAACAGGTTTCTCTTTACCATGACGGGGAAAATGATGGCCGCCACGGTGGACTTGAGGATCCAGAGCAGAGCCAAGCAGAGGATCTGGATGAAGGTGAAGAGGTGGACCTTCCTGAGGGGAACGTGCCTCAGGTAAACCAGGTCCGGCTGATGCTTGGCCGGCATCAGCAGCAGCTTCAGCCGGTCCATAAACTAATCAGAAGATAAACAGGTGGTTGATAAAACATCAGGTCCAGCTTTTATGGAATTGAAATTAAAGAAATTTACCTGAACTCCATTAAGAGAAGCAACTCCCATGTACAAGAAGACTCCATACAGGACCGGCATGGGGATAAACTACAGGTGCACAAGCAAAATGTGCATAAATATACAGTAATAATGGCTTTAAAGGGCCAGTATTATGTATTTTCCTGGCACATAAAATCATTTTTTAGCACAAATAAGTAACTATGTTACCTTCAGTTATTATAAAAATTATTTTACTTTGCAATTTAACACATTGAAACTGGGCCTCTGTCTCTTTAAGAGTTTCCAACTCCACCTTCAGGAAGACAAAACCTCAACATTTCTCAGTTAAAGGGGCAGTTTTATGTGTTTTCCAGACACAGAACCATTTTATAGCACAATCATATAACTATGATACTTTCAGTTGTTATAAAAATGATATAAATGTCAAATATGAATAATCTGATAGCTTGAAATTGGGCTCCTGTCTCTTTAAAAGCTCCAGCTCTTACTGAAGGTGGGGCTACGTCCAACTAGGCGTTTTGCACAGCTGAGTGGTTGCTATGGAGATTAAAGGATTTCTCAAACAGGCATGAAAAAAAATCAAAACACTCCATGTATGAAATAACATAAAAATATGATGCAAAGCTAAAAAGAAGCTGATTTTACATAAAACTGCCCTTTTGAGAGAAAACTCCACCAAAGTGTTAATGCTGCAAAATATTTAGTTGATTACCTTTAAAATTGGGGACATGAACACAGACAGTCCTGTCAGGATGAACACAAACACTCCAGTGACCCTCTGCTCTCTGCAAAACAGGACAGAAACGTCGCAAAGCTAAAAGCTTTTAATTCTGATCAAAACCTCAATAACTGGACTAATTTTCCTCATGAACAATACATTCTAACAGTAACAGTGTAATGCGAGATACATTTCAAAAGCATTACATTTGGTAAAGCAAACATTGTTTGTAAAGTTCAAAACTGGTTTGGATGTTTCAGTGTGAAGCTGTGCAGCAGTTTATTAGCTCAGCTGCCACATCGGGGGGCGAAGAGGACAGACATGAAAACAAAACACAAACCATCCAATCACAGGAACAAACGTGTTAGCTTAGCCACTGATGAGGTCTGAAGACAAATCCACAGCAAAATAATGTTTTAAAAATCTAAATTATCCAAGGAAGGAAGAATCGAATTGTTCTTGTTCAGTCTGTTTAATTGAGAAGATGAATGTGTGGCGTTTATGATCAACCAAATACAACAATAATTTTCTCTAAAAGTGTCCATTAGGTTTGACATGACCTTTCAAAACCGACCAGACTGAGAAGACAAATTTCTCCTAAACACCCTGGGTGAATGATTGCTGTGACCGGGGCTTTAAATCACTGATGCATGCTTTGAATTTAAAATCGCGATCAGAAGCAAGAGGGACAACAAGCAGAACAAGAAGCTCAGGTCAGAAGAGACCAAACGTTTTATGAGTTTGTAACGTTATACACTCAAAAATTAACAGCATTAATTTGGGTTATTTAACTTGTCATAAAAAAATGAGGGTCATATTTTCACCATGTTATTCATTTATTTATTACACAGTTTCAAGATAAATATTTAGCTTACAAACTAAATATTTAACTTGCTATCTACATTTTTATAACGTTTATACCGCTTAAGGTTATTTTTGTATTTACTAATATTTAACACTTTGAATGGAGCAGCTTGTGAACAAATAAACAATTTCTGCTTGAGGATCAATAAAGTATATTCTATTTTATTGCAGCTAAATATTTAACTAACTAAATATTTAGTTTAAAACTAAATATCTTGCTTACTAACTAAATATTTACCTTGTTCACTAAATATTTAGCTTAGAGCTAAATATCTACCTTGCTAACTTAACTTCTTATTAAATATCTAGCTATGGTTTTGGCTTGCTAACTAAATTTTCAGCTTGAACTGGAACTAAATATTAAGTATATAACCTAAATACTTTTGCTTGCTAATTGTATATTAAGTTTGAAACTGTGATATTTATAAATTAAATAATAATTAGTGAAAATCTGACTTTGAAAAATGAACCCCAAATTACTGTGTATCTTTACAAATGGCGGTACTTTTATTTTGGCGGCTCCGTTCGTTCTCACCTCACTCCCAGGAACTTGGGCTGCTCTCCCGGCGCCGACGTTTCCGTCTCCATCTTCAGGCTGTCGATGTGGGCGATGGAGATGACGGTGGCGGCCACATACCACGGCAGGCACATGAAGGAGCAAACCACCATCAGAACCGCCACCCAGAACAGATCCAGATGGTAACCTGCCCCTTTCTGTTCCAGACAACAAACAGGGTCAAAGGTCGAGAGCATGCTCGGACACGGACGGTGCAGCTGCAGACGGACACGGACCTAAATCCATGCTATCAATTCAGCAACAGACAATTATCTGTGGCCTTAATAATTCTGGACTTTTAAAGATTTTGAAACTGTACTTATTCAATTGGCAGATTAATTCACTTATAACATTTTCCATGTTATAAGTGAAATAATCTGCCAATTAATTTTTTTAAATCAATATTAAGGAAATATTGGCTTTAAATTTCTTGCTGAAATGTTACTTGTAAGTTAATTTTATCTTATTTCAAATGTACTAAGATATTTGCACTAGGTTTTGTGTTTTTGCAGTAATGAAACAGGCCTGCACAAAAATGCTGGCACTTCTAGAAAAGACTAAAAATAATCTTGTCCACATGTGATTGTACCCATAAATATTAAATCTAGGTATAAAACAGAAATAAATATTGACTCAGCTTCTATTTAAAACCGGCCGGCGGTTACATTTCGACCTGAGAAAGGTGCAGTCACTCATATGAAACATCTCTCACTTCCCTGAGAACCATTTTCACCTACAGGGTGAATTTAGCCTGGATTTGCTTGTTATTGGAAACAATCTTAACAGAAGCTTGACACTTTCTGTAAGGACGGTTTGTGATGTCACCTTTAGCTTGTGCTCCTTCCTGTTGACAATCACCGCTGTGATCTGTTGGTCCATGAAGATCAGGATGGTGACGAGGAGAGCAGGCAGGGCGGCAGCCAGGTAAACCCACCAGGGGTTTCCTCCAAACGGGGGCACAAACCAGCCCCGCTTCGGGCTTGTTGGCTGCAGAGAGACAAAAATAAAAGAATCCACCATCTTGTTTTACAAATACGACTCTTATAAATTTAGCATCTTGTCTTTTTTTGTTCACCTTAAAGGGATCCATGATTAGTTGTAACAATAGGCTTTATTTTAGATATAAAAACAATACAGTAATAATAGGCTGTTTAGTTAAATGTCGTCACACGGACGTCGCCATCTTGTTCACGCTGCAATGCATTCTGGGTAAATGATGTCTACTTGATTCAAGTGCCCTAGCTCCCCACAATGAGTAAGGTCTTTAGGCTTTTTTAATTTGAACCGAAGCGCTTTGAAATCGATGGGAATGTAGAAATCACTAGAGGTGATGAAGATGAGGAGGACCAAAGCGAGGAAGAGGACAGAGTTGGCTGTAGGAGCTGCTGGTGTTTTACTGCCATCATCTTCAAAAATGAAACAATGAATGATACCTCTGGTCGAACTGAGTGATCTGGTAAGTAGCTCTGGTCCGGTAACAGCTGTTTAGGGTCCGGGCGGATCAGTGGTTTCATATTCAGCACCAGCGGCAGTAGCATTAGCTCCATTAGCATTTTAAAGTGCTTCCAGCTCTGCCTGCCTCTGATGCTCCTCCCAGGTTTTAGGCATTTTGTGGATAAAATCTGCATTTGTTTTTAGCTTGTTAAGCTAACAATCACCTGTTAGAAGGTGATTGTTAGAGTCTTCTTCAGTTTTGCTCTTACAAATGACAAAGTCTTCTGAAAAGAAATGTTGAGAGCGCAAATGTAGGTCCTTCTGAAGCTGTGTTCGGCTACAAATTTTTCCCACTTCTTTTCTTTCATGTGGGAAGCGATCCAGATTCACCTCACATTACAGCCAACAGTGACACAGTGTGGCGTTATCTAAAATTACTCCAGTCAAACACAATATGATAAACCAATACTCGGGTAAAGTTAGCCTTTCTGTGTTTACTCTGTAGACTTCAGTACAGAACGGACCTAATGACGTCATCAACCCATCTGTGAAAAAATGGCGACCTCCAAGGGTGAAAAATATAACAAAAGATGTATATTTTTGAAGTAATTATGAGTTTTGCCGTATCACAAATTTTTTAGTTAATAGGAAAATCACAACATATTTAGGCCAACATGTTCAACTAATCGTGGATCACTTTAAATAATAATAATAATAATAATAATAAAAAGCAGGAGCTTACCTTAAATTCGGTTGGCACAATAAGTTTAGGAGTGTCAACTCCCACGAAAATATCAACTCCACAAAAGATAAGGATGGCCAGGATGATGGCGAAGTCACTGATGAGTTTCCTCACCTGGTTGGGAGGAAAAGATGCTCTATTAAAGGGGCAGTGCTACGTGTTTTCCAGCCACATTGTGCCATTTTATAGTAAAATCAAGTAACTATGTTAACTTTAGTTGTTATAAAAAATGTATATAAATCAAATATAACTGACTTCCTAGTTTAACACCTTGAAATTGGGCTTCTGTCTCTTTAAAAAACTACTGTTTTGTACATTTTTTCATTCCTTTTTCTTTGTTTTTAAGTTTTAGTTGTGCCACACTAATCTTCTCTACTGGCTTCGTCTGGCAACGCATGTGAACATTTTCTGCGGGTGCCACGGGAACACTGACATGTCCACCCTGTTTTGTTTTTGTTTCTTGCTATATTAAAGGTATTTTTAGTATGATGCAAATGCAATGCAAGACCACAATATCTCAATTTAACAAAAGTCAATGTGGCAGTACTCACAGTGGTGGGGAAAAAGGAGCTTGTTTTGAACTTCTTAAGACACATGGAGGTGGTGTAGGTACCGAAGAACAGGATGAAGGACATGAGGGTGATGTCTGGGACGTAGCCGCACGCCTCTCCCACCAGCTCTCCTTTGTACATTAAACACTCTGACTTGGTGAGGCTCGACCATGAGCGGTTTGGTGGCTGAACACAACAAATAAAACACTGTAATTATGCCACACACACTCAAACACCAGGTTTTATTTTCACCTAATTATACGAATTAAACACTGGATAAAGTGCATCAGGTTGAACAGTGCTTCTGGAAAATGTTTAGACAGAAAAACTGAAGTTTAACGTCAGATACTATCTACTCATTTCATTTAATGTTTAATCTTTTTCCTAGAATGTGGATTTAAATGCAAGAAAAACTCACCAGGCCTACGTAGTTCATGTACCACGCTGTGCTCTCCACTGTGTCTTCTAAAGGATCGTCAAGCAGCTCCGTCTCATTTTCTGCCAAACACACGACAAAAAGTTGTTTTTATTTCTATAACCATCTTAAATAGCAACTAATCTGTGTTTTACTTTCCTAATCTATTCACTATTCACAGGTTTAGGCACCTGGACAGAAGGAATGGGCATTTATCATATTGTTCACTATTTGTTATAAAAAAAAAATCTTATAAGAATTTTGATAAATCATCTTCATAAATTTTTATTAATTATGTTTTAAAAAAAGGACAACAAATGGTACACACAAAAGTTTTTGCTGTACAAATGTAACACAATTGATTGGCACTATATTTTGTTTGATTTTGTGAATTTGTGGTGGCTGACCTTTGATGACCTTTGGAAAAAAAATGTTTATTAACATTTTATTTAAATCATTATTAATATAATTCATAAAATAATTATGTTAATATAAAATATAATATTTTATGTTAACCTCTATTAACATAAAATATGTATACAAAATTATATAAGATGTTTATAGCCTATATATAGTTTATAGTATAGTTAAATGTTTGCGCAACATCTATTGACACCAAGTTCGTTTAATTTGAAGACGGTGGGGGGGGGGCAACTTTACTGTCATTTTGAAATGAATTTTAAAGCAGCAAAAAGACCTAAAATCTGTATATTTATTCCCTCCAAAGAGTTAATTTCCTGTGAGTGAAATTCGTCTGATGTAAAGTCTTAAGATGAAATGAACGACTCACTTAAGAGCGTGGGGCCCATGCAGAGACATTCGTACTGCGTGATGTTTTCCATGCTGTACACCGAGTTGATGGGGTAGTGGTGAGCTAATTTGATCATTTTCTTGAAGGCATCGTAGATAAAGATGAAGCTGATGAGACAGGAGAAGCCCTCCTCCGTGAAGCGGGTGAAGTACTTCACCAGGAAGCTGGCGTCGGTGGCAACGAGCGCCAGGCAGAAGAACGCCGACCACAGGCCGATCCACAGCCGGAACTCCATGTAGTCGAAATCGTTGTCCCTGATTAGAAAAAAGACACAAAACACAAGTTCATGACATGGAGATCCATTACCCATTTCCCAGTGGAGAGCAAAAAGCTGCTCGCTAACAATGACTAGCATTGGTCTTAGCTGCTAAGTTGGCAAAATAATGCGCCAAATCTTAAATGTTCACGTGATATATAAAACAAAAAGTGATGCAGTGCTTTGCTACTAACTGCCAACAACTAGATAACAAGGTCAGGAAAAAGTTTTAATGTAAAAACAAATATTGAGGGAAAGGAAAGTAGGTCAGTTATGCTAGCTTGATTGTGACAATCTTAATGTGCTGTGGAATTCTGTGCATTTTGTTTCAGTTACAAAATAAAAAAAAAAGGCGACCTAAACAACAACCCTGACAGATCATCAGTAGAGCAGGTGTTTAAATTCGCTAATCAGCCACTGCAGTGTAAGATTAGCTAATGGCAGTAGTAGCTAATCTACTACAACTGTGTTAGATTAGCTGATAGCAGTGGTAGCTAATCAGTCACTGCAGTGTAAGATTAGCTAATGGCAGTAGTAGCTAATCTACTACAACTGTGTTAGATTAGCTGAAAGCAGTGGTAGCTAATCAGTCACTGCAGTGTAAGATTAGCTGATAGCAGTGGTAGCTAATCAGTCACTGCAGTGTAAGATTAGCTGATAGCAGTGGTAGCTAATCAGTCACTGCAGTGTAA
>CAEFZY010054841.1:0-17827 GCA_903066815.1 Brachyrhaphis roseni | reverse complement strand
AGTAAAATACGCCTACGATATAAAAGTTCGTGCGCACTAGTAACAATTCAGAGATCTGACATATTTTTCCCTTTTTGCATCAGTTCTCTCCAAAGACGCGTCTTTGTCTTGTTTGTTTTGTCTTGTCTTTGTATCTTTACTATCTGTTGTGTCTCAGGTAATGGATGTATGTCTCTGTTCTTCTGCAGTTTTGTTGTTAATTCACATGCTGTTTTCTTCTTTTATTAAACTGAGTAATTTCTGTGACGTCATCACGCATTGTTGTACTTCTGTGACCAGCACGTCGTTCTCCGAGAGGACCCGGATATAAGAGAGAGAGAGAGCCTGACTTTTTCTAAAAGTTAACTTATTTAAATACTCTTTTTCTTAACACATACACATTCAAATCTAACCAGATTTCACTTCAATCGAACCCAGACCGAGGTTTGGACGAACCGAGTTAGATTTTTTGGTTCAGTTACGCATTCACAGCTCCCCAAACGAACCGGACGTTCTAGGCAAACACATTGAAACGGACTGAACAGGGACGGTGGAAACAAACCTTAAATCTGCACCACATACCACTGACTGTGGCATTTTAAAACTCGTGTCTTTGTGTCTTGGTGCAGCTGCAGGAACGACGCAGAGACGAAACGCTCCTGGTTTTCAGTTCTTTAACTCACTCATTCAATCATATTTTCATTGTTTGGAGGCTGTTGATGATTTGAACAATCATAATATAGATCTATTTAAACCAGATGCTGAGTTCTTACTGATGTACATTTTTCATGGACATCAGACCTTCCTGAGAACTGTGAGGTTTTAAAAGTGAAAAGGAAGGGAGCCAGACTACCCATCATGCACAGGGAGAACATGAAGAAAGACCCCAGGCCGGGAATCGAACCCAGGACCTTCTTGCTGCGAGGCAACAGTGTTACCAACTGCTCCACTGTGCAGCCCGATCTAGTTTAATATTTATCATATATTAATTTATTATTGTTTAGCTTGACTACTCCATTTATCTTAGCTTTTTTAGCTTATCTTAGTTTATCTTTGCTCAGTTTAACTGAGTTTTAGTTTGTTACTTGGTTACTTGCACTAATTTAGCTTAGATTGTTATTTTGGCTTAACTTAGTTGAACCTTATTTATTTCAGAACAGTTTAGATCAGATTTACTGAGCTTAGCTTAGTTTAACAGTAGTTTTACTTAATTTAAGGCTTAGCGTAGCTTCATTTGGGGTAGCTTAGCTCAGATTAGCTTTTCTTGTTTAACTTAGGCCTGTCTGATCTTACTTTAGCTTCTCTTCTCTTAGCTTAGCACAGTACCTGCAGGTTCCTCTAGGATTTTATTAATGACTGCTACAGGGCTAACATGCTAGGGTAAACATCCTGTCCTGTGTTTCTGTGAGGGTGACGTGGCAGCAGAAAACGATGCCTAACTGCAGATTTCTGCTCCATAATGGAGGTAATGGGCTGAAAGTGTGTCTGAGCCCTACGAGCCGGTGTCAGGCGGGTTTCCTCCGTCCCAGGAGGGGAGACTTCTGGGAAAGATGATGGTTGTAAACACAGCATTAGAGCTGAGAATGGGTTGGAAGTGGGCTGCTGCTGCTGCTGAATGGGTGGGTGTGAATTCACAGCCGCTTCCAGTCAGCTCTGTCCTGATTAGTCATTGTTGGAGATAAACACACACATTTGTAACGTTTTCAGATTGACAGCCATTGTCTTCGTCACGCCCACACTCGCTTTGCTTTGCTGCTCGCTCGGTGAAGCCGCAGCTGGAACTAACAGGAGCTGTCACTGCGGGTTTGATGATGGTTTTGTTCTGTCTGAAACCAGCCGAACCCGGACCGAGGAGACTGTCGCTATGGAAACATGAGTAAGCGTCTGTAGACCCATTAAAACGTCACATCCGATGTTCTCAACTACCACGTTGGACATGTCAGGAGAAATAGAAACGATTATAAAAATAAAAACATTGAGCAAGAAATCAGTTTACAGCAGCAGAGTTTGTGTAGCGGTTCACAAAACCTGCTTTTATATTCCATTCACCCTTATCGGCAAGCTATCGTCCTAGCTAAATATTTGTAGCTAAATATTTAGCTATAAGTTAAACATTTAGCTAGCAACCTAAATATTTAGTTAGCAAGTTAAATATTTGCCTAGCTTACTAAATATTTAGGTCTGAGCTAAATGCTTAGTTTGGAAAATAAATATTTAATTTCAAAATTAAATGTTGAGTTAAGCAAATAATTAAACATTTAGTTTCGTTATTTACATTAACAGGATTTTCATCAACGAGATTTTGATTTGCTACACCTCCGTCTTAGCTTGCAGATAAAAGCTATGTTAGCTAAGCTAATGTTCAGCAGTAAATATCACTGATGTTTTTCTATGTATTGCACAGAGGTGGGCAGAGAACTCAAACATTGTAACTGAGTAATAGTTGTAATGTACTTCTGTTGTTTATCAGTTAGATAGGAACGAGGCGAGAGCTGGTTTTAAGTTTGTGGCTTGTTTATTGTTGACATAGCAACTGCCTACCAAGATGGCTGTCAGTTTAAGACACATCGTTCTCATGTGACGTAACATGAGAACGATGTGTTGATCCGAAAAGGAAATCAAATGTTCAGGTAAATGTTAATCCGAACTCTTCAAAGAGTTATTGTAGATGGTGATGGCTGTTGGCAGGGAAGATTTCCTGTAGCTGTCTGAATTACAGCGAATCTGAAGGAGCCTCTGACTGAAGACAGTGTTTTTCCAAGTGTATAGGCACATAATGATGATTGTGTTTACATAAAATCATAGTTTTCTTGATTTTATGTAAAATATTGGTTCCACAGAACAGAAACAGCCTTCATTACCAGGTTGTTGAGCCTTTTTAGGTTCCAGGACAGCTAGCCAGGTCCGTTCTTCACTGCTAGCGCTAGCTACCTCACGTTTACAACCCGGAGAAGGAAGGGAGTGATGATGAGAGAACTGCCACCGCATGTTAGATTTCTGCATTTGATTTTGGGCTGAAATTAAAATTTTATCCTTCACAGAACCTCAAAATAGACACACACAACCACATACACAGTGTTTTGACCTGCTGTCAAAACACACAGATACATTACTAGCAGCGGATACTCTGCAGACAATCTTCAATTGTTATCAATTAATTAGATTTCTGCAGACGCAATCAGTGTGTTCTTAGTCGTGAAGCTGCAGAGTCGCAATCAGAGAAGGAAGCATGATGATTCAGGAGGAATCCTGAAGGACAACAGGACAGGAGGACAACAACAGGACAAGAGGACAACAACAGGACAAGAGGACAACAACAGGACAGGAGGACAACAAGAGGACAACAACAGGACAAGTGGAGAACAAGAGGACAAGTGGACAACAAGAGGACAACAACAGGACAAGTGGACAACAACAGGACAACAACAGGACAAGTGGACAACAACAGGACAAGAGGACAACAACAGGACAGTAGGACAACAAGAGGACAACAACAGGACAAGAGGACAACAACAGGACAAGTGGACAACAACAGGACACGAGGACAACAACAGGACAGGAGGACAACAACAGGACAAGTGGACAACAACAGGACACGAGGACAACAACAGGACAGGAGGACAACAAGAGGACAACAACAGGACAGGAGGACAACAACAGGACAATAGGACAACAACAGGACAGGAGGACAACAAGAGGACAACAACAGGACAGGAGGACAACAAGAGGACAACAACAGGACAATAGGACAACAACAGGACAGGAGGACAACAAGAGGACAAGAGGACAACAACAGGACAATAGGACAACAACAGGACAGGAGGACAACAACAGGACAACAACAGGTTTCAGGACAAACTCTTTAACGACTCGGAATGAAAATGTCACTTTTCAAAGTCACTCTTTTGATCCGTCAGAAACATTATCGCTAACATGCTAACTACAAACAAAATACTAAAAGAATGGATGCAGCATTGCTTAGACTAAGTTTCACATCAGAACTGGATCAGGAAAAGTCTGCTGAACTGAAGTTAGAGAATTATTTACATTATTCAGGCTGCTGTAAGGCAAAATAAATGGGTGTTCATTTTTCAAGTGATAGTTTCATCTTATTTTTTATACATTTGTAAAAATCACAATTCCAAATTTACTTGCTTTGATTGCCACTGTGCGACAATAAAGGAACTTCTGTTTCTAAAAACAGTAAAATATCTGTTGTCCTATTTTGTCTTTTGACGGATATATGTTTTACATACAGGAAAAAACACTTATTAAAAATAATACATTTTTGCTCATAATACAAATGTTTCAAGCTTATTTGCAGGAAATGTGTTCATATTTCGCATAAGTTTAATTAGTTTTATCTTTAAATGACTATTGTTCACATTAATCCGAACTGGACCACTGAAAGGTGGTTTTGTGGTGGAGCCACCAGAGGAAAGGTTTTAATGCGGCGCCGCTGCATGTGCAGCAGATGACATTTATCTCCGCGGCGGCGTGGAGCGAAGTGCAGATCTGAGCACAGCTCTAATTATAAACGAACGGCAGGCGGAGGAGCAGCGAGCTCCTGAGAGCAGCGCAGAAGGATTAGGTCTGATTGGAGAAACCATTTCTCACCAACATGGACATTTAATTATGAAGCTGCTGTAGATCCTCCGGCTGTTTGTCTAAGGATCTGATCACATCTTGTTCAAACTACTAATTAAAACAGAAAAATACAAAACAAACATTTTTGTGTTGCTGGGATCAGAAGCAGGATGTGGTGAGATCTAACTTCCTGTTCACAGAGAAGCCAAAATAAAGAACCATAAAGGGAAAGATGAATGCTGGCTATTGGTCCCAGTGAGTCCAGTTTAGACTTCACTGGATGTTGAACTGGTTTAAATCGTCTGACAGGAATAATCTGAAGACGTTCGGTTGTTTTGAATCTTTAATGAGGTGGTGGCTCTAACTTTGGTTCTTATTCATGTCGCTGCTCTGATGTACTGATTTATGGCAGTTTAAAGGAAATATCTCAGAAACAACTGGATATGGATCATGAAGACGTTCAGATATTCCTGATGAGTTCTGGATGATCCTGATTTCTCTACAGCTGAGCTGAGGATGAGGCCCAGATGATCTGCTGATGTTTGATGTAGCCGTTTCCATTTCACTTTAAAAACTGGTTCAGTCCTGCTGCACTTTATTTAATCATTTATTAATTTAAATCAGATTCTAACACTTCATTCTTCCCAACTTTAAGGCTCAGCTTAATTTAGCTTTATTTTGTTAATCCTATATTATTTGAGTTTTATTTATCATATCTTATACATTTTTCAGACTATCTTGACCTAATTTAACATTTGCTTAGTGTATATTAATTTATTATTGCTTAGTTTAGCTTGACTTTGCTTTGTTTACCTTTGCTTTAGTTTTCCTTTGGTGACTCTTCCTAACTTAGCTTAACTTAGTTTATATTATTATAGTTTATAGCTAATTTGAACCTTATTTGTTTTTGTCTTTGTTTACATGATATTTGCTGATCTAAGTTTAGTTTAGCATAGCATATATCTGATCTTAGATAAGCATAATTGAACTTGTCTGATTTTAGCTTATCTGAATGTATAGATATAGAATATCTTACCAATATTATTGATCGTCTGGTGTGTCGGTCCAAAACAGCACAGCAACCAGATGTCAGCCAGCTGTGCTCCTTATTAAAGCCATGCAATAAAGACACAATGTATGATTTAGTTTGACAAAATATAATGTTTGTTCTCACATGTATGATGTTTTTATGACCTTTTATTTTTGTGTTTTTATGACGTAAAGCACTTTTACTGCCTTCTTGCTGAAATAAACAAATAAACTGATTGATTGAAAGGAGGAAGATCCACATCAAAGCTCCTGCTCTGTGATTTGCTCATTGGTTCTGTTTCTGTCTGGTTCTGAAGGGATTCTGTGTCTCTGATTAATAAAGTGGGCAAACTGTTTGCCATAAAGGCCTCAGAGAGCAGGTTCTGGAGGTTTTTATTGAGACAGTGAGCCAGTTGTGTCCTCAGTGACCCGGTCCATCTGACTGAGAGAACTCTGCTCCATCCAGGCTGATTAATCGGATCTCGTCTGATCCCTGGAAGACAAAGTGCAGAAGTCCTGACAGGAAGAGTCGGCGGCGGTCCGAGGATCTGCCCTGGGGGGGGGAATCCTGGGCAGCAGGCCGGCGCTCTGCGCTGCAGCAGATCGGCTCCATTAATCAGCCGCCGCTCGGCTTCACCGGCTGTTTTCTGTCCTGATTGCTGCGATCGGATCGGGTTTTCCAGCTCGTCGCTCTGCTCTCCTGCTGCAACATTCAGAAACAGAAAATCATTTCTCATATTTTCAGACCTGGTCTCATCCAGAACCAGGCCTGTCACGATAACAAATGTCCCTGGACGATAAATTGCCCCAGAAGTGATGGCGATAAACGATAATGTTGATGTTTTGAGACCATTTTCTAGTAATATAATACTAATGACACATAACACATCCTCACAGATCAATAAACTTTAAATTCTAATGAACATTTAACACTGGAACTGGAAGACATTTTTAATGTTTAAAAATGAATAAAACAACAGAAACAACAAATAAAATAAAGTCTCAAAAAAAGGTTTAGTTGAGACCAAAACATTAGACTGAAAACTTTTATCATCCAGTTTTTGGTAGAAAGAGAAATAAAAGGAATTATGCAAATGGAAATTACTAAACCTGTTTTAATTTGTCTTGCAGTTGAGATGCAACATTACCATTCAAACTGCAGAGGCTTTGAAAGCTATCAAACGTGATTTAATTCCACATCTGGAAGTGAAACAGATCAGTTTTTTTGTAGTTTTTTGGTGAAAATATCAGAATCAGCTGTTAAAAATTGGTATTTGTTTCACATTCAGCTGCTGTTAGATCCGGTAGATTAAGGTGGTTTGGGTTTTTTCTCAGTTATTTATGGGTTTAATCAGGTCAGAGACATAAATGTGATTAAAGCAAAGTTTAAAATCTGTTCATTAAAGTTTGTTTGCTGCTGCGCTAATGTGAGCCACAGATTTATTTCATCTGTGCACCGCTGAATGTTTTCTTTCATTAAACTTTCCTATAAACATGATTATAGCAGCAGAGATGCTGAAGATAAAAAAACCTGATGAAACATTAATGAGAGTTTCATCAGGGAGAAATTAATGATAAAATCATATGAAAATGCTGACAGTTTGTCTCAATACTGAGTTATGTAGAAATACTGAAATTACTACAAAATGTAAGTAAAATATTTAGATGTTTTCTCTCTTTGCAGTTTTTATTTACAGATTATTTCCATACTTTTAGCTGCAAGATGTTTACATCTATGTTTGTAGAGTTACGACCACATCATGAACTTTTTCTGCTTAAAAATCTGTTCAAAGTAAAACTCTGTTAGGGTTTTTTTTAGCTGTGATAATAAACGTCTGGCTCGCCTCGTGTTGCTCGGTGCTGGAAACCTGAGGATGTTACTGGTTTTAAAGAGAAAGAAAACAGGAAGACGCTCCATAACTTGAGCTAACTGTGGATTTAGGATCGATTAGTGGATCCATGAGAATCAGATTTTCTTTGACTCAGAAGGAAAAACTCTTCAGTTGGTTTCTGATCCGAGTTTCTGCAGCAGGAAGAAGATTTTATTGAGGTTTATGGAGATCATAAGAGATGAGTTTTTGTGTTTTATAGTGACAATTTCTCTCCAGTTAGAAACATTTTAATAAACCTGCTTGTTTCTCTTCAGACCAGGAAAGTTTTAACTGCTCGTTTCTGTTTCACATTATTTCTCAGCGGCAGGGTTTCCGTCTGCATGGAGTTCATCATTAAAGGGGCTTTTTGTGTTTTCCAGGCACATAGTCAAGTTTTTTAGTACAATCAAGTACAAATGTTACCTTCACTTGTTGTAAAAATGCTGTGTATATCAAATATGACTTTGAAATTTGACTTTGTATTTAACGCCGTTTGTGCCTCAGTCTCTTTAAAAACATGTTTGAATTTTTCCAAACATGGTTCTGTCCATCATGGTCCAACTTGTCTGCTTGCTGGATGTCCATTCGTGTCTCTGCAGAATGATGGATTTCTGACGGTTCGTAGTTGACCTTTGAACCCTTCCCTGACATTTCCCCTCCTTCCTGTCGTGTTTCCCAGACGTGGCTGAAGAACTACGGCTACCTGCTGCCTCATGACGTCAGGACGTCGGACCTGCGGCAGGAGAAGGCCATGCAGTCCGCCGTGGCGGCCATGCAGCGTTTCTACGGGATCCCGGTGACGGGAGTCCTGGATGAAACGACCATAGAGTGAGTCACGCTGCGTTTCCATGACAGATGGGATCAAATCTTTGTCTATATTCCGCTAATGTCGAAAAAACGCAATTTTGCAATTACATTCTTTCCATTAAATAAGAAATTGGATAAAAATGATGCGTGAATAAGATAATTCATTAAAAATCATGGCAGAGATGGATGCAAACATGAAATATGTAATAATTCAGCCAAACAGACGAGACATCCTCTGATTCAACTTTTTATGGACTGTGATGCTGAGAGGTTCTCTGGTGGAGCCAGCTGCACATTGTGATGACAGGAAGTAGTCTTCTTTGTGGTTTCCGCCAGTAGTAACATCCGGTTGTTGATCATGTGACTCATGTGACGCCTGAAGAAGTACCTTATCCCTGCGCAAAAAACGTTTTATAGAAAAACCTCTTGTTGTTTTTTTTAAATTGGGGTGTTTCCATTAAGTGAATTTATTTTTGTAATTTCAGTTTGCGCAGTTCTGTGGCTCCTGGAAGTGCAGCTACTGATTGTTGCTGAATCAGATTTTATTGCCCCGTCCTGCTCTGAGCCAAAGTTGCGCCTTGTGTCCAGGTGGATGCGGCGGCCTCGCTGCGGCGTTCCTGACCATCCTCACACCAGCCGGCGCCAGAGGAACAAACGCTACGCGCTGACGGGCCAGAAATGGAGGGAGAAGAGGATCACCTACAGGTAACGCAATAATCAATTCATCAATTCATCAATTCATCCCAGGATTAATTAAAAAATTGTAAAAACTGGATGACAAAAGTCTTCAGTCTGGTGCTTTGATCTCAACTAAACATTTCATTGAAGAACAATTTTGTTTACAGAGAATTCATACCTCATATTATTTGTTGTTTTATTTATTTAAAATGTCTTCCAGCTCCCGTCTTAAATGTTTGCTAGAATGTAAAAGAATGTTTTAATACGCCGTTACCATTTTATTACTTCCAAATGATCTCAAAACATTATCGTTTATTTATCGTCCAGAAAAATTTGTTATTGTGACAATAACAATAACAATTTATTATTGTTATTGCGCTGTTAAGCAGAGTGTCCCACGGTACCCTGAACGCACCATTCTCTCTGCCCGCTGGCTCTCTTGTAAAAACGTCCCTAAAGCAGATTAGGAAACTCCCAGGAGAATCTGAACAGAACCAACATGGCTCCACCAAACTGTATTAGAAATCTAACCAAAAAGAATCTGCAGCTGAGTGTTTTCCTGCAGCTTCTTCTTGTTTTTGTGACTTAAACAGCATCAACTGGTGAATAAAGGGACTGATAAATCCTCTGTGGAGAGGCCGTCTGCTGGGGAACGAAGCCCGGCCCAGTGGGACCGGCACCGGGCTTTTAGGCAGAACCGACACCCATAAATACTCCTATCCTTTCTGAAAGCCCACAAGGCTCAGAGCCAGAAACGGTTTATGTTAAATAAACATACAGCAGTAAAGCAGGCTGTAATGCAGAAAGGAAACTATCAATAATTTACTGCTAGTGCTACATTTCAAAAGGAAATAATAATAATAGTAGTGGGGGGACTTGATTAAAGATTTAATCAAGTTAATTGCAGCATCTGTAATTAATCAAAAAAACAAAATATTGACAAAATAAGTAACTTCTTCAGTTAAACGACCCTTTTTGCTGCTAAATGATAGAATAAATAGCCATATGAGCATAAGAAATGTATTTTTACTTTTTTATTTTATTTTGCATTGTTCGTATTTTTTTGCATCATGAGGACATTTATTTTGGAAGTTTGTGGGTAGGAACTAATATCAGGGATGTTGGTTCCAGTGGTGCACCTGAGAGAGACGCACCTTCTGGTGAAGCATGTGGAGTTTAGCACATGGCAGCAAATAGTTTAATGAATGCTGAAACAAAATGGCTTTTTCTGGATAACTGTTCCTTCTTGTTTTGGACTCTGTGTAGTTGGACAGGTTTTTGGCAATATTGTTCATACTTTGCTATTTTTGTGGTGATAAGTAACCATGGCAACAGGGTGGTTTTTAACAGGGAGCAGCTGATTAACATGGGAAAAGCTGAAAATTATTTAATTCCCATTCGAGTGAATAAAGTATTTTTTTAAATTGAATTCAGTTGTTATCTAAATCTATAAATATAAAATATGACTTAAATTTGACTTCACAATGTAACACCTAGAAACTAGGCTTCTGTCTCTTTAAAAAGCTCCTGCTCTTTCTGAAACTCCACCTTCAGGAAGTCATCCCAACATGGCTCCTCTATTAACCCTTTCACAACGTTTTTACCAGCGTCGTTCTGAGAATCAGCTCCTATAATGAGCTCAGCAGTTCCACCAGCTGTTTGCTAATTGCTGCTGGCTGGTCTGAAGGAGCTGAGGGGGGAGGAGCTGCGTTTTGAAGGCGGAGCTAGGTCCACCCGGGCGTTTTGAACAGCTGAATGGTTGCCATGGAGATTAGGATTTCTCAAACATGCATGAAAGAATCAAAGCAACATTCCAGGTCTATTTTTGATTAGAGAATAACAATTTCTGTGATGTCAAGCTCATAAAATGTTATGTTATGATACTGCCCCTTTAAATTTATTGTGGTGAAAGGGAAATCTGGCTCAAATTTTTGTGAAACTAAAAATCTCCAAGGCAACATGATCTTCATCATCAATCCCACTCCACCTCGCCCGCACCGTCCCACTCAGAGCTCCATCGGGTTAGTGTAAATTACCGCCTTCCCACGGGACACTGAAGGCATCCCTGCGGCGCTGCTTCCCACTCTGCAGAGTCAGCTCCGATTACTGGCTACTCTGGGTCTCCTCCTCCTGTTTCACCTCCCATCAGTCCAAACGGGCCTGCAGGCTCTGATCATTTCAAATCCGATTGCTCATCTTCTGAGGCGCCGAAGCCCGGTCTCTTTAAACTACGCTCCTTATGAGGCGTTTGGTGACAGTTTGGAGGAGGCTGGCTGCATCAGATCGTTTAGCATACATGAAGTATTTATTCCCACCTGCTGAGTTTTGTTCCAGTTTCTCCTTCATCCGCCGACTCCCGTGGGAAAGTTTCGGTGCTTGTTCGTCTTGGCGGAGCTGCAGCTGTGAGTTCAGCGACATTCCTGTAAATCCCTCTTCATGTTCTGGGAAGTCTGAGAGAGCACAAAGCAAAACACACAAATGGAGACGAAACGAGAGAAAACGTTGTTTCCAGTTGACAACAGAGGCTGAGAGTATGGAGGACCAAGACTCGTCAAAAAAAATTATATAGAAATATAAACATATAAAAAGTTGAATGTCCATCGCAATGGACATCAAGCGTATATCAGCCAACGTTTAATTATTTAGTGTCACCATGCAAGACAAAACGTATCTGTAGCATTTTGCAGCTTATTTCTGGTTTCACAAGTCATTTATTTTATTTCATTGTTTTATTTTTATGTTTTTTATGAGCATAAACACTGACTTTGTTGAACTGCTTCTAAAATAAAATGGGTTTTTTTCTGTATTTTAGTGCTGAAGTGAAGTAAAAATATATTTATTTTTATTGCTGCGTTGATAAGAATCAGGTCTGAAGGGTTCATTAGATTTACGGTGAATTGTGGTTCTGATTGTTTCATTTGGGTTTTCATCTAAAACATCATCAGAAATCTGCTGAGCTTCTTCACTGGACCTTTTCCTGCAGCGTCCTTCCTCTTCCTCTCTTTCTGTCCCTGCCCTCCATCCCTCCATCTCTCCATCCGTCTCCTTCTCCAGCCGTTTTCCGTTGAGTTTTTGCAGATCTGCCGGTGAGACGAGCGATAAAAGCGAATAAAAATGGACGGCACGTTTCCTCTCCTGCAATTACTCTGTAACGACCTTTCTGGCTCGTTTATCTGCAGCTGCGCGCATCAGGCTGCACATTAACCGAGCTGCAGCTTCAGATGGAAACATCAGCAGATCAGAAAAAAATTATTCAAGTCAAAAACACAGATTGGGATCATAATTGTACCGTCTGCACAGCGGTGGAGCCGAAGCGTTTCAGTTATCTGTTCTGCAGAGTTCTGGCCAAGCAGCTTTTACCAGGTTTCCCAAACTGTTTATCTTTTTTTCTAAGAGTTTATTTTTATTATTATTAAATAATGGTCATCCATTTAACCTGGTTACAAATTAGAGGTTTGCAGTTTTGAGGGGAAATAGAAACAGACAAGTTTATCATTTTATTTGATCTTTTGTTTTGCCACTGTTTTAAGTTTCCTAAGTATTTGCCAAACATTTTATTCACACATTGGTGTTTTTTCTTTATTTTCTTAAGCATTTTTGTCTGTCTGATACATTTTAATTTAATGTGATATTTTTATGTAATTTATTTTTATTTAAATGTTTCATGTAATTTTTGTTTCATTTTAAGTTTTTATTATAATTATTTGTTTTTTATTTTGCTAACTAAACTTTGAGCTGATAAATGTTCATTTCAGCTTCCTGTACTCTGATTGGTCCGTTTTCAGGCTGAAGTGAGAAAAATATTAAAAATAATTTCCCCTGCTCCCCAGAATATCAAACTACACCCCCAAGGTGGGGGAGAAGGACACGCACCGAGCGATCCGCCAAGCCTTCAACGTGTGGCAGGCTGTCACTCCGCTCTCCTTCCAGGTCAGAAACCAACCAGCTTCTCCTGATCTCCACTTTTCATCATTATAAAAAACATTTTAACACATTTAATTTCAGCATTTAGCAGATTAATGACGTAAGTAAAGCAGCGTTCTGATGTTGAGTTTTCCTCCCTCTGATCCAATCAGGAGGTCCCAAACTCAGACGTGGAGAGCGACGGGAAAGACGCCGACATCATCATCTTCTTCGCCTCTGGTTTCCATGGCGACAGCTCTCCATTTGACGGCGAGGGGGGATTCCTGGCCCACGCATACTTCCCGGGCGCCGGCATTGGAGGAGACACTCACTTCGACTCTGACGAGCCGTGGACGCTGGGAAACGCCAACCATGACGGTGAGAGCCGCCGCCCGGGGTCACAGAGGTCAAACCGGCCTCAGAATCTGACATCTGGTTTTTAATTATTATATGAACTGTTTTACATCTGAGAGTCATTTAATGTTTAATTTAAATTAGTTTTTGGTTTATTTAAATTTTTTATTCTATTTTCATAAAAATTTTCAATTTAATTTTTGTTTTGTTTATTTATTTTAATTTAAATCCTTAATTTCCTTTTTTGTTTCATTTTAATTCTTTATTAATTTTATTTAAATTTTTCATATAAACTACATTTTTACTTTATTTTAATTGTTTATTCACTTATTGAAACGGTATTGAATTGAAATGTTCACATTGGTTCTGATCGGTTTATTATTGGATCACCTGATTGATTTTTTCATTCTCAAATCCCGTGGAAGCAGCAAAGTGTTTCGTTTTCCCACCATGATTGTGTCTTTTGAACATTTGAGGTTAGAATTTTAATATTTTGAATCCACTTCTTCTTCAGGTTTCTGGAAAACCTTCACAGAAACAAAGTTTATAGTTTAAGATGGCAGCAAACGAAAAGCAACAAAGGTTTTGAAATAAACTTTCTCTGAGTTTCCTCCTCCTGAACTGTTTGAGACACATTTAAATGTGTTTCTGTTTTCTCTAAAAGCTCTTCAGCCTGCAATGCTCTGTCTGTCTCTATCACACACACACACACACACACACACACACACCCCCACACACACGCACCCCCCCCCTACACACACACACACACACACCCGCACGCACACACATCACACACACCCCACACACACACACCTAGACAGTCGTGCGTGGTGTAATTGAAAGATTAGCGAGCAGATAGCGCGGCGTGATTCATGCTATCCGCTTCAGAAGGACAAACGAGACACATTTTTCACTTTGGATTAAAACTTCATGTTCCCACCTGAGTCTGGTGACGGTTCATTATTAACCTGCAGGACAAAACTGAGGGCAAAGCAACCCACAGGAACCAGAACCGCTCTGTCCATGGAGGGAGAGTCATCCCTCTTTTGGTTTGCAGAAATAAATAGAAATTCATTAAGAGGTTCTTACTTTATGAAACCATCATCAAAGACGGTTTTAAATTTATTCATTTTATTTAATTTATTTGGTAGATGTAATGCACATTTATTGAAAGTGTGTCAGAATTAACCAAAAAACTATTTTTCATCTGTTGTCATTTGCCAATGCTCAGTTTATCCTGATAAAACAAAATAAAGGTTATATAAATAAGGTTAAAATGATTTCACTACACAAATTGTGTCAATAGGTGCAAAAATTAAATCAATACAAAACAAAGTCAGGAAACGAAACATATTTATCATAGAAAATTAAAACTAAATATTTTTCTGTCAATAATTAGATTTGATGAGCATGTTCAAACATTGAGAAAATTACATGAAATCTTGTTTGATTCCATCAAATCAATGGATAGAAAACAATAAAATTAAAATAAAAATGTTCATAAATTGTAATTTACATCTTGACTTTTAGATTGTTGTGTTGCCGTAGTTACGACCAGATGCTTCAGTTGGATCATAAATGTAAGTTGGCGCTATTCAGTTTTTACTATTAAAACTGAATAGTAAAGTAATAGTAATAGTAAAGTAAAATGCAGGCTTCAGACAACAGGAAGTGATGCGTTCAAAGGTCTGAGCAGAGCAGAAAGTCGGAGTCCAGGGAACTGAAGGAGGCTGTAATCTTCAAACGCGTCAAGAAGAGCAGAAAATTATGGGATGTAATTAGGTTCAGGCAGAGTCGAACCAATTAGAGAGCTTATGAAGTGTTTGAGTCTCAGCTCCTCCGTCAGACCGCTGGAAGTTATTAATTATCTGACAGCAGCTTAGAGTTCAGATTATCTAATCCCACATGGGTTCAGAACGGGCCGGGCCTCCATCTCCCTCAGAACCAGCAGGACAAGAAGGAAAGAGACTTCAGATGGAAAATTATCCACCTCTTTACTCCAGTAATTCACACATCAGGATTAAATGCAGCATTTTCTCAGATGCAAAAGCCTACAGTGATGCATACAGCATGCAGGAGAAGGAGGATTGATGCAACATTAGCAATTATATAAGATCTATAGTTAAAAAATAAAACATTATGGGATATTTCTGGGTGTGTTTTGGGGGTAAAAATCACGGCTCAACAATCATTAACTGTTTCCTGCTTTATATCAAGTGCGTCAAGTTGTGGGCCTTAACCTGTTAAACATTTGAGTTGCTATTAAACTGATTAACTGAGATTATTTTCTCTGTTCAGATCAGAACATTTTATTGATGTTTCTCTAATTGGAGAATAATGTCTAAAGTAGAAAAAGGTCAAGTAAGTTTATACTTCTGGTTATGGAAATATGTATCAAGGTGTTTGAATTTGAATATGTCTGAAATAAACTAAGTTTAGCTAAACTAGATGGGGCACCGTTTCTAAAGCTACAAAGTAAAAAATTTACAGAAATAATTTGGTTTATTTAGCCTGTCAAGATAAAAACAATAAGATTTCATTTTTTTAAAGTCATATTTCACCATGTTATTCAATCATTTATGAAAATCACAGTTTTAAACTAAATATTTAATTAGCGGTGGAAATAGCTTCAATTTAGCTCTGAGCTAGGATAGTAAGTAAATATTCACTATGCATAAACTTCGTTTTTGAACTAAGCATTTAGCTATATCAGATCTAAATTTTAGCTAATACGCAAATTCACTTGTACGGAAGTGTACTATCAAAATAAAAGAGACTGAATCCTTCAACGCTGATGCATCACTGTTGCTGTAGATTCATTGGTAAACATCCATATTGCCTTTAAAACGGCTCATTCTTTGTTTTCTGTTGAAATGTTGGGCAAGAAAAGAGAAAAGAATCGATGATAAAGATGTGACAGGAAGTCATTCTAAAGCAGGAGTTTATAAAGAGGTTTGGAAAAGCCAGATTTTATTTTGGAAGTCCATTTCCTGTTATCAGCAGGCGAATTTAGCATATAACTTAAATATTTAGCTCATTGCTAATGCAATGAGCTAAAGGAGGGTGATGTGGGACACCTTACAGATTGTTATTGTTATTATTATTATTATTGTTATTATTAGTAGTAGTAGTATTAGTGGAAAACATGTTAAACTTCCTGTTCAGAGTGCTAACTGCTGCTCAGCAGGATTCCTACAATGAATATAAAGATATTTCTCTTCTCCAGATCCAACATGTTTGCCGCTTCATGAGATCTGAATAATTTATTCTCTCACAGATTATATATTTAAAGACGCAGTGTGTCGTTTGGGACTGGTATTACTTTGAAGAGGAGAGTGATAGAAACAGATTTTACTGTAAATTTAACAAACCAGCTGCAGATCAGTGGTTCAGTACGTTGGACGCCATCTTTGATTTTCTGCCGTCTTTCTGTCCAGGTAATGACTTGTTCCTGGTGGCGGTGCATGAACTAGGCCACGCTTTGGGTTTGGAGCACTCCAACGACCCCAGCGCCATCATGGCTCCCTTTTACCAGTACATGGACACGCACAACTTCAAGCTGCCGATGGACGACCTGCAGGGCATTCAGAAAATCTACGGTGAGGAAACACGACACAAGTAGAGAAATATTTAACTGGAAGGACGAAGCAGGACTCTTTGAGGTGTTCACGAACACAACATTTCACTCTGAATCTAAAAGCAAAAACGTGCAAAAGTCAAAACAGCAAACTGTTTGAGTGAATTATTAATGCCGGAGCCCAGAGAGCAGCTGAATTATGGAGAATATTCAGCAGCCGGGCTCCGTTTGAAGGATGAAAACGGATCGGAACCAGCAGCTTCTGCCTGGAAAACGTGTTTACACCAGAGACACAAAGATGGCTGCCGTCTTCATCAGCTCTGACTCTGATTTCTCTCTGCAAACGAGGAATAATCGCCATGGCGCCGGTGGAAATCTGGTGAAAAATGTATTTATTAGACACAAAGAAAAGGAAGAAAAACGTCTGTAGGGTCAGATTTCCTCTTATTCACTTTAATGAGCAGAGCCTGAAAAAACCTGATTATCACCTTAAAGGTCATGATGCACGGCTGACATTTCAGGGAAATATTGACAGGAAGCGTGAGATCAGCAGCATCTTTTCTCTGCAGCTCAGTGTTCGGTGCAGATACCTGACCGAGTTCCTCAGGTTGTTTGGCGTTTCCACCTTTCAGAGAAAAAACACGGTCGGGTTTTTTATTCCTCTGTGAAGCTGCAAGAGTCAAAGAGCCGTTTGTAGATCAGAGAGACATTATTCAGGCCATAAACGGCGTTCAGATATTCTGAATAAAGACGTTTCGGCTCAGCACAACCACACAGAAAAAAGAGAGGAAATACATAGACTGAAGGCTGAAACATTAAAGGAACAGCAAAAAATATGAAAACTTACAAAAATACAACATAAAGAACCCACAGACAGCGTTAAAACAATATCTAAAGGGTTATTAGAAAAACAAAACTGAAGAAAAACCTGAAAAAAGAACGAGAAGAATAAACAGAGAACATAAAGGATGGATGGATGGATGGATGGATGGATGGATGGATGGATGGATGGATGGATGGATGGATGGATGGATGGATGGAT
>CAEFZY010054836.1:0-46420 GCA_903066815.1 Brachyrhaphis roseni | reverse complement strand
TCAGGCCTTCTAATGAGCCATCATTTGATCCAGGTGCGTTAAACCAGGGAGAGAACTAAAACATGCAGGATGCCGGCCCTCGAGGACCGACTTTGGGGACCCCTGGTATAAGGCAGCATCCAAATATATTGAGGTATTCAAGTTGAAAACCTCAATGTAGAATAAAGAGGCCTGGCATCATAATTTGAGAAACATTCCTAAATAATGATGCCAACCAACATATGACAGTCTGGGAGTCATTTCATAAACTGTCTGGCCACATAGAGGAAGGTTTACGTTATCAGCTTGTAAATCCATTTCTCTCTCAACTGACACTGTTGAAAGAGAAATGGAGAGAAACATAGTACAGTTGAAAAGCTGTGTTACGTTTTCAACACAAACCCTTCAATTACACATGCCATGTTGAGATACACTCTTCTGCCAAAAACAGAAATTGTTCCAGTCAGTGATAACAGACTTCCCTTATTTTCAAATGGTGTGATATTCCAGAGTGATGTACGGGAATAAAAATCCAAAAGCTGTTTCAATCTACTGTGGTCAAATAAACAAACATCATGTTGAAGTAACTATGCATTTACATTGGTGTAAAGCAATGTTTCTCAACCTTTCTCAGATCCTACTACGCTGCAATGCTTAGGTGTTTCCCTGCGTCTACACATCTGATTTGAATAAATGGGTGATTAACAGGATTGTGTAGGACTTGACAGCCTGCTGAATAATTAAATTAGCTGTAAAGCAACGCAACTGTTTAGCTAAAACACTCTTTCAAGGCTCTACTAAAGGCAGTCAACGAAGTCCACACCATCAATACGCCATTAAAAGGTTAGTATTATGTGATGGGTAAGGCTAGGTTGTCCGTGCTAACACTTGCCCTGAAGGTAAGGCCAGCAAAGCTATCCTAATCTGACAAGTGGATAGAGGATGGATTTATTAACAAATATAATAACGACGTATCTCTCGAAAGGGAAAACTTATTGTGGTTACAGTAAAATCCGCCGAAAGCCCAAGAAGACAGCAGCTAATACAGCAGAAAGACTGGCGTTGTCGTTACAGCCAACAACCAATCACCATCCCAGTTTCCATGAGTGACACCCCAAGCATCCAATCAGTGCTCCGCAAAGGCGGGTCACTGGAGGCTAAACGGAGTTTTCCTCCATGTAAACGCAGAGCAGCAAAGGAAAGACAAAGAATCCCCTTAGCACTTTTGACTCAGACTAAATAACATGTTTGCACTTGGTGATGAAATTCTGCTACAGACGAAACACAATAGTCACCTTTGTAGATGCTGCAAGCCGGCAAAGCGTCATTTAAATGCGCAACGCCTCGGTGTTAACTGAGCCCTAGCGTATTAGCATAGCCAGTGAGTAGGAATCAGTCGACACCACAGCAAACTGCCAGAAAAACTCAACATTACGCTCATGACAAACAATTTTATGAAACAGATAACATATATGAAGCCTGGCACTTGCTTAGATCATACATCAACAACTGGTGACGGCGATAATTAAGCGATTAAAGTACCTGACAAAGCAGCTGTAATATGGACGGTTCTCTCAGTTCTCTCCTCTCTCAAACCAAGATGGGACCAGTGGTCCAAATTCTAATGCGGTCCGGGAGAAACACCGTCAGTCGTTCGCTAGTTCCTATGAAACGTAACACTCTTTTTGTTTCATAATAAGCGAGGAAAATAATACAAAATTTGCTTGTAATATTTTTTCCATAAACATAATGAGATCAAAAATTTAATTAGATCTTTAAGCGATTAAAAAACACTATTTAATGTTGACCTAATATACAGTATATTGTCTCAAAGAAAGTCCCAGATTTTTCTTTAAAATCAGCCATTCACGTTCAATATAGTTAAACTAAATCGAAACAGCATGATTTAACAGTTTGAAAAAAAGAAGCTTAGTTGTAAAATATATGTGTATATTTACATTTTTAGTATGAAAGGGCATGAAAAACATTATTTATAGCCTGATAAAATAAATATGTGAAATCAAAAATAAACTCATTGAGGAAATTTGTTTGGTTTTGCTATAATTTCTTATTCATTCAAAATACAATTTATTCCTCCAGTGAGCTTCCAATGGCTTGGAAGATCATTGGACCCAAGCTCACGTATAACCCCTTAAGTAAGAGTGTTACAGAATTTGTCCAAATCAGCAAAATGCTGCTTGTCCACAATAGTGTTTAGTAACGTCAGCTGATCATATTTATCCTATAGCCTCGTATATAATCAGCCCAAATACAAATGAAGCAGTTTTTTTTCAATATGCTTCTTAAAAACATTCAATTAAATGAAATCCTGAACTTGAAATCTATGCTTCATTGCCCAGCTGTATGTTTATTATCACAATACATATACTATGAAGAAGAAATACACTGTTAGGTGCTATCTATAAATGTTATTGTCATGTTTTTCTTTTTTTGACTGTATTTTTCCACAGGACTGTTCTGCTTGTAGCCCAATTGAACTATTCTACCACCTTCCCTGCTTCTACTGAAGAAAAAAGCATACCCACAGCATGTTACTACCACCACCAATATTCAAAGTTGTGATTTTGTTGACAAAGATGTTAGTTTTCCACCGAATGTCGATTTTACATTTATATTGATTACTATGAAATATACTGAATCTTTTAAACATATTTCTATAACTGCTATTTATTGTTAGGGCTGGAAAAAGCATTACCAAAAATTTCAAATAAATGCTATGACTATTGGAAACAAGTTGTACTCAATAGATATAATAAATAATAAAACTATTTAGATTTTTGTTGATAGCTTGAGGTGCATTTCCAAAGCAACAATGTGAACATATAGAAATTGTTTAAAAGTATGAGCTTCTCTGTCCTTTTTTCCCATATTCTTTCTCCACTGCATAATGATGTGTTATTCATGGCCGAGCATACTTTAGATGCCAGTTCCTTTTAAAAAAAAAATTTCCATTGTGTTGTTGGCACACACATTCAAGCTGTAGTATTGACAGATTCTGCATGCTCCAGTGTGTGCCATCTAAGAATAAATAGCAGGTTAAAATTAATGCAGCTAGAAATATGTTTGTGATTACTTAAACAGCATAGAAAGCATTTTGTTGGAATCAATGGAGAAGCTGTAAGAAACTGATTCAGCTGTGTTTTATAAGCACGAGTTATCAGAGGACATGGTTAGCTTGGCTTCTTGCCATAGATAATTTGTGCATAAACACACACACTTCTTAATCATTAAAGCATGTCTTATACTTTAATAAGACATGCTTTAATGATGTCCTAAATGCTAAAGATACAATAGTCTTCAAGTATCAAGTATACAAGTACCAAATCTTCGTTGTAATTTTTATATGTTTAATGTGAAAGTCCAGCACAAAATATGCCATAACTTTTCTTAATGTTTTTTTGTTTTTTTTTTTACAAATGAAATTCTCCAATTTACTTTGATGCTCCTCAATAAAATCAATTTCAACCAACTACCTTCAGAAGTTACCTGATACCTGTTTGGTAGTTTACCCTCATCATAAATCAAAGTGTTTTGTGAAAGTCTCAGAGGTTTGTTTGAGACTGTCAAGCAACAAATAAAATAGCATCATAAAGACCAAAGAATACAGCAGAAAGGTTGGGGGTGAAGTTGTGGAGAAGCTTAAAGCAGCATTAGGTTCTGAAATAATATTCCAAGCTTTGAACACTTCATAGAGCAGTGTTTTAGGCACCATTCAGATGTAAATAAATTGCACAACTATAAACCAAGACATGATTGTCAACCTTAGCTTGAATCAGCTTTCAAGGAAAGGTAAACATATTTCGTGATTTTCATGAAATATGTATTTCAAGAACAATGCAACTCTTTTACATGTTGAAAACATAAAATAAGAAAAAATTAGTACATTGCAATGCCATAATAAAGGAAAGTGAAGAAAAGAAGAAGAATCATTTAGAACTAAAAAGAGCCGACCAAATTATCCGGATCCCTAGGAAAAGCCAAAATTCACACCACCACAACTGCAAGGTCTGTCTTTACGACGTTTTTCGACACTGCCGTGCGTGAATACGCCGTCGTTACCGAGTGAAGTGCGTCTCTTTGGAGCAGATACCGGCTGAGAGAAACGCAGCAGCAAGACAAAATAACATTTATCCGGGCTCGCTTTTCCCTGGACCAACTCCGTTCACCGCGCATCCCTCCTCCGGAACGTTACATTTACCCCGACAGCTCGATGTGGAAGCTGGGTTAAAAGAAGAAAGGGCCACGCTGGGGAAGGCAACCAGCTGAAATACCGAACCGAGCTCGTTGGAGGAGCACAGTTGCCTCCCAAAACGACGCTTTAATAAAGGAAGGAGTGCACACACTTCAGGCCAAACAGTGGTGAAAATGGACTATGACTTTAAAGTGAAGCTCACCGGCGAAAGAGAGCGAGTCGAGGACCTGTTTGAGTACGAAGGATGCAAAGTGGGAAGGGGCACCTACGGTCATGTATACAAGGCGAAGAGAAAAGATGGGTGAGTTTGATGAGCTGCAGGCCTCCAGCCAGGCAGCCAGTACCCCTCCCTGCCTCCCTCTCCCAAATACATTTAAATGACTCCTCTCGTTTTTCCTCCCCTTCAAGAAAGCCAGACTTACTGCTGCTGCATATTCATGCAGACAATTTGAAGATATGTGTACTGACTCACTATTGTGACAGGGGCTCTCCTTTCTCTTGTATGGCATGCTTTTGTTTTTAATAACAGATATTATTTGATTTATGACAGTGAAAGCGCTCATTGGTCCGATTTGGCAGATGCATGAAGGCTGATGACGTTTACCTATTTATGTTACTACTAGTTACTACTACTACTAGTTATTTTCTCTGCACATAAATTAGTGTGAGATTCTGACACAATGATTACTTGAGTAAAAATATCACGGTATTAAAAAGTAGCCCTATAGTGATCCCTTCATTTTTCTGCTTTTACACAGAAAAATACTTGAAACTAAGATTGCTAAATATGTATAGACTATATTTATTTAATTACCATTAGTCTCTAGCATGTCTAACAAATATGTTTATATTAAAATTTTTAAAAATTGAACCCCTGAAATAACTGCTTTAGCGATTAAAGCGTTTTGTTTCTTTCCTCATCTTTTACTTTATTTTATAAAACAAGGTATTTTTTTTATTTAAAAAATCCTCTTTTATAACCACCCCCTAATTTGTATGTAAATTAGGGGGTGGGTTCTATAGGCACTAGCGACTCTAAAATTCTCTTTTGTGCAAAATTGTTTGTACATTTGGACAATTTATTTTTGTTTCCCCTTTTCAATACATACATGGGAATAAATGCATATATTGCCAGGAAGTTGTGGTTTTTTTTATTGCAGCTACACTGTTTGTTTGTTTTTGCAAGATTGTTAATTGTCTATTTTTTCCCCCTTTTTTTAATTTTACAATAGTACCAATTTACTATTGTAGAGTAAATTGGTGGATTTACTCGGAAAGCGGTTAAACATGGCGCGTTTGCTCACAATTCCTCACCCAGAAATTAAGAGAGAATACAATTAAAATGCTTGATATTCTGGTTATAAAATCACTCAGATTCGGCGGCACAAAACATACCAAAAAACACAGCTTTATTTCAAAAAAGGACATTAACTACTTGAAAGGGGGGGAAAAGGCATAGATAAATTTTTTCCAGATTACCCAGACTGGCCAAATTGTACCCACACAGTTATGCACACAGTTATGCAACAATAAAATAAAACACACTATAAACATCCATGGACCCACAATACAGCAGTAATGTTTAAAATGATCTTATGACTTAAGTTAAAACAGAAAAGCATCAGTTATCCCAATTTCTACTAAAGTGAAATATTGATCCCTGCATTGATAATAATGTTATCAATAACCACTGATGATTCTTTTAGTTACTATATCTAGACATAAGCAAACATGTAATCCAAACACACTTGCTAAATTTAGCAGTAGATTTGTTTATTGTGCAAAATTATTCCTTTTTGAGGAACACCAGTATAACCAGCTGATATTAGAATAATTCAACAATCTGCAACAGTTATGATCCAAAGAAACATTTCCAACCGTTTTCCAAGTTTGTCACAAGCCACTCAAACTGCTTCTCTCTTTATATAGTAAACTTTTGTTTTTAGCAGATACATGCATTTTTCTCCAGTTACACAAATAATCATTTCATAGATAATGTATGCCTAAAACTCTGGCAGATTTATAACAGGTGTTCAAAATTCCCGAAAACTCAACTTCAGTGAATGTCGATGTTTTCAGCTTCGGTAGTGTTTAACTGGAAAACCCCTTTGGTTTTTCTCTTTCTGTTCGGGATTTTTTTTTTTTTTTGCTATTTCTATTTCTGTGTGTGGAAACCACAATACTGCATTCCACCCGACAATATTGTAACAGAGGCTGCCTTTGTGATTAATTCGGAGGACTCTGGAAATGTAAATATTGTGCTAATTAGCTGATTTGTTTTCTCCATGATTTTGCACTTCCAATACATTTGCATACATCTGTAACAGAAACTAAACCTGAAATAGGCAGAACATCAACACAAGTTGCACTTCTTGAGCCTTTCTAAATATTGTGACATTATGCCGTATGTTACTCTTTCGATTTAGTGAATTTTATTATTTGTTTTTATGTGATGGACTAATGGAAAACAGTGCATTATAAAGTGGATGCTTTGCGTCATTTTAATGCCAACATTTTTAGCAAATTAGAATTTGGAAAGTGTGGCTGGCATTCAAATCTACTAAAAAAACGGTTATTTAAATGCCACAAGAGAACCAGTCCACAGCATGATTCTGCCATCAACATGTTTCACTGTGGGGACGGTGTGAGACTAAATAACTACAGACCTCCTAGTGTTGGCCCACCACTTAGTGCGTATAAAGACCGATTAAAACATAATTAAAGTCTGTGCTCCAACTTTCTCTCCTTCAGCTATTTTATAATTGAACCCACCAATTGTTGGGGAAAACCTAGAATAAATCTGAATGGATGTTTTCCAAATGTCTCCTGCTGTTTGTAATCAGTTTCTTTTGAGCAGACCGTAGCTGGAAGGAGCCCATGCAGGAGCCATTATCACAGCCTGGACTGTGGCACCAACAGGAACCACTAAATAAAGCTCAAAGTGTTTAAAGATGTCGGAGTTGCTGCTGTTTATGAAGTAAATCTGCTGTTTTTAGACTGACTCTGGAGAAGTCACAGAGTTTGGGTTTATGAGAGGATTTGGGCCGATGGGGGGGGAAGGGAAGGAGTTTTAATCAATTCGTTCATGTATGAGAAAATCCTCCTGCTCTGTTTGTGCCGCACTAGCTGCCAGGCAGAGCCTGTTTCCTCTCCCGTTCTTATTGTTTAAAGTCTCAGAGGTGAGCTTGATTACACAGATCTGGAGGTAATGCAACTTGGCCTCTTCTCCCCAGTTCCCGTGCCAGCTGCTGCCAAGCGGCCCCGTCCTTCATCTCTGTTTGCGTATGGGTCCCTCTCTGGGGGCCGGCGGTCTGGCCTGGTGTTGATGCTGTTCTGCCTCTCTCTCTGTGTTTGTAGGAAGGACGATAAGGACTACGCCCTAAAGCAGATTGAAGGCACCGGTATCTCCATGTCGGCCTGCAGAGAGATTGCAGTAAGAGTTGCTTCTGGTTTTCCTTTCGAGCTCTGAGGAGCGGCCCACACAACTCTTCACTGCTATAATCAACTGTAATTAACAAAAACAATTGAAAATGGGGAACTAAAACGTTAGTCGTCTGCTGCGTGTTGTTTTTAAGTTACCATTTTCCACAGTCGTTCATTTAAATAATTACCAAGGACTTACTTTCATTGTCATGCACCTTTCTCGAGGTTGCTTAGATATTCCTCTGATTGGGTTTTTGTGCTGCAGCTGCTGCGGGAGCTGAAGCACCCTAACGTGATCTCGCTGCAGAAGGTTTTCCTGTCGCACGCTGACCGTAAAGTGTGGCTGCTGTTTGACTACGCAGAACATGATCTCTGGGTAAAAATGCAAATGTTCATAAAGCAACATGTTGTGCGCTGCATATTGTGAACTGTATCTCTAGCCTTCATTCTGTTCTGACATTTTGTTGTTAGATAATCGTGCAGAAATGTTGGTAAATGTTGTGATGACTTTCAGTTTGTGATATACGACACTTTTCTTGTTTCCTGTCTTTGTCATCTGTGCTTCCATCACTCTGTGACCTTGAGCATTTTGAGCAATATCATTTGTGTCCAGTGTGAACATCTTACACTGTGAGACTCTGTCCAAAGGACTAAATATTACGTTAAGATGTAAATTCAACTTCACACACCTTGGAGTTTATCAGCCAACAATCAGTGCCCTCCAGTAACACTCACTGATATTGCAGTGATGATGTATCTGCAATATATTATGCTGCCTTATATTGTATTACCGTATATCCATCCATCCACTCTTCATTCTTCTGTCATTTCGTTTTCCTTTCTTCTACGAACCCTTCATACCTTATCTTCTTCATTGTCCATTCTTTTTCTCACTCCTCCTTTTCTGTCTTTTTTTATTTCTGCTTTTTCTTCTGCCTCCCTTCCATCCGTCATTCTTTCTTTTCTTCTTACTTTTATGCCTTTGTTTCTATCTATCCTTACTCCCTTTCTCCTTCCTAATTTATCTAAATCCTTCTTTCCTTTTTCCTTCATTCATTTTCTTCTTTTCTTTTCCCCTATATTCGTCTGCCCCTCTTCTTTCTTCTGCGTCATCTTCCCTTCCGTTATTGCTTATTTCCTTCTTCTTTTTTCTCTTTTATTACTCTTTTTTCTTTCCTTCCTTTATCTTTCAGTTTCCTGATCCTTTTTTTCTTCTAACCCTCATTCCTTCCTACTTTTGTTCTTTTCTTACTGCTCTTTCGTTTTACTCACCTCTTTCATCATTCTTTCATTCTTTCTTTCTTCCTTTTTGATGCTTTTCTCCTTCTTTTTTCCATAGCTAGTTTCTTTACTTCTCCTGCCTTCCTTTCTCCATTCCTCCCTTGTTTTTCTTTTTCATTCTTTCTCATTCCTTCTATCTTCCCCCATATCTTCTATCCAAATTTTTCCCTTTCTTTTCATCTTTCCTTTCTTCCATCTTCCTTCCAGTGCTTATTGCAGGGTTTACAGTTAGAGGTAGACCTCAATAGAAATACCTGCAGTGAACTCTTAATGGCTTCTGGCATTTTAGAAATGAACTCTCTCAATTTGATTCTGGAAAAGTACAGAGCTGGAACATGAAGAATGTGTAGGAACTATGTTTCTTGCTCTCTTTTCTTTTTTTAATTGCATTTAAATAAACATTCTCAGCTGCAGCTTTTCACCCATTTTCCAATCAATACACATAACTGAACGAATGTTCAGTGCCAAACCTCAGCGAAACACACACATATATACAGACACACACACACAAACACACAGAAACCAAGATGTTCTCCACATTTGGTAGTTAAACCTCCGCTGCATTACAGACTGCAGCTACAACTGGCAGACTATCAGAGCTGAATTAAATACCTCTTTCTGCCACATAGCTGCAACACTTACAATGCCCTTTGAAACAAGTGGAAACACATGGCACGGATATATCAGCCCTGCCCATCTTCCCTGTAGCTAGCTTAATGTTTATAATTTAGTATGAAAGGCTTCATGTATTTGGAGCCAAATGCCAACGCAGAGTACATCAACTATTATCTTGTCTTCCTTCAGCACATTATTAAGTTTCACAGAGCTTCCAAGGCCAACAAGAAGCCACTTCAGCTTCCGAGAGGAATGGTCAAGTCTTTGCTCTACCAGATTCTGGACGGCATCCATTACCTCCACACTAACTGGGTACTTCACAGAGACCTGGTAAGAGGGCTGGCTGTTTAGGTCAATCTGCGTTCAATCAGTTAATTATTACATCATTCGGGTTGAAAGTGTTCACTTACTTACATAATTAGATACTAAACTTGAGGGTTTTTTTTAAATAACGCTGTGATAATAATAAGGTTGCAACTAACAATTATTTTTGGAATTGATTATTCTGTTATTATTATGACAATCAATTTACCGGTAATCAGAAAAAATTGGCATATTCTGCTGATATTTCATTTAACCTTTTTTGTGCAATATTAGAAATTCTTAAATATGCAAATAAACAAATAATCCAGTTTTTTTAAAATTGGAAAAAATATTTTATTGCCTAAAATGCAATAATTTATCATACCTTTTACTGGATTGAAACTGGGTGAAGATAAAACTATGCCACTTGAAGAGTTATGGGTAACTCATATTGACAGGCAAAGGTGTTTCTATCTTAAATGTGAAATTTAGATATTTTCTACAGTGTACTGCTATAGCTATGTTGTTTTGAGTCTGTTTACTACAGTTAACGATTAATCACTACAGTAGTAAAGGATCATTTCAACAATCGATTTGTCACAATTAATTCAATTAATCATCCCCTAGATCAGGGGTCAGCAACCCAAAATGTAGAAAGAGCCATATTGGACCAAATACTGACAAAAATCACTAATCAATTTAAAAAAGCAACTACTTTGTTACTAAATATATGTGCCTACGGCAGGATTGTGTTCTTGCGTGTTAATGTGACTTCTTTTTACGGACATCACTGGACAGCTTCTCAACATCGGGCATGTAAGATGTAACTTTAATCTTGATGCGGCAGCTAATGCAGCATGACTTCCCTGGAAATGTCTTTCCACAGTACCATATTTTTCAGACTATAAGCCACTACTTTTCCCCCGCTTTGAACCATGCGGCTTATAGCCCGGTGCGGTTTATATATGTACATTTCCAGTTTTTGTTTGTTTGGTTGGTTTTTTAATTATAGGTGCGGCTTAGAGTAAGGTGCACTCTATAGTCCGGAAAGTACGGCCTTTTTGTTATTTGACAACTTCTCGCTGCAGAGCAAACATTCAGGTAATCCTTCCGCATTGGCAATGAATGTAAATGATTCGGTGTGGTCCACCACAAACCCGTCGGTTAGTTTAAAACAGCCACCTGCCTTGCACTCCGCCCAGGTGAAAGAAACTTGTGACGCAAATCTTCGTTGCAGAAATGTTGAAATTTTATATTTATTCTACACATTTTTATAGCATTGGAAAACGTTAAGAATGATTGTCATATTTGTCCTCCCAGAAATCATATTAAAACAAAAAATATATTTCCCACCCCATCTTTTTCCACTTTCAAACATTTTTGAAAAAGCTGCAGGGAGCCACTAGGGCAGCGCTAAAGAGCAGCATGCAGCTCCAGAGCTGCGGGTTGCCGACCCCTTCCCTAGACAAATCACATAAAAAAAATCTCAAATGTTGACGTTTCTTCATCAAACTATTGATGAAGAAACATAATTTTTCCACTAGAGGGCAGCAACAAACAATACTAAATGTTGAACTTCCTCAACTAAACCAAACAAAAGTTGGAATATTGTTTTAATGTTTGTCTTGTTGCCATCAGAAACCAGCCAACATTTTAGTGATGGGAGAAGGGCCAGAGAGGGGAAGAGTAAAGATCGGTATGTATGGGCTCAAAATGTTTACATCCTGCTTATTGTTTTACTTGACTAATTTATTTGTTTTGCAGCGGACATGGGGTTTGCCCGTCTCTTCAATTCACCGCTGAAGCCTTTAGCTGATCTCGACCCCGTGGTGGTCACCTTCTGGTACAGAGCGCCTGAACTGCTGCTGGGAGCTCGGCACTACACCAAAGCCATCGGTGAGGCGTTGTGCTCTCCTTCTCTTGTACGCGTGCGACGGGCCATATGGTGGAAAACTCTGGGTTAGTGGCCGCTCTGTTTTCCTTCCAGACATCTGGGCGATCGGCTGCATTTTTGCGGAGCTGCTTACGTCTGAGCCCATATTCCACTGTCGTCAGGAAGATATCAAGACCAGCAACCCTTACCACCATGACCAGCTGGACCGAATCTTTAATGTTATGGGCTTCCCTGCTGGTGAGACTCTTCACACACCCTCAGAGGAAAATATTCCAGAGGAAATGTCTATTTATTTTATTCATGTTATTATACCTTTATTCTACCTGCTTTGTTGATATATATATATTTTTTTAATTTGGGAAGAGATGTGATTAAGAAGATAGCATTTTCCATTCTTGACTAAGGCTCGTTATTTCCTTAGGCTCTACTTGCTCTGTTTGGATTAATGTGGTCTGCAGGCTCTGAGAGTCAGACCACAGTCTCTGCACATGATGCCAAGTCACAAACAGAAACATTTGCTGGCAGGGATGCATTTGGACTGATATTTTCCAGTTCACCTACCCCACCCATTTGTTATCATTGCTGCTCTTTTTATTTAATACACCAGTTTGTATAAAAGCTACCTCTTGATAAGTTCATTAAAATTTGACCCTTTTTTTAATGTTGCTTGTAAATGGAGTGGGGTTTTAGCTTTAGTGTTGCTACAGTCTGGGAAAAGATGGGATTTGATTTGGGAAAAGTACTAGATTTGTGTTTTCACACTTAATCGTGTTCCCTAAAAGTTATGTCCACCCATCCATCCAGTTTTGTCAGTTTCATATTTAAAACCTGACCACTGAATATCTTCATTATGTTCCAGGATATCAGAATACCTGACATGTCAAAACATGGAATTGACATGTCAAATTCCATGTCATGTTTTATGTCATGTTTTCCATGACATAAAATTCCATTATTCCATGATTTCATTGATATCATCAAATTTGACATCAAATTCCATGTCAAAACATGAAATTTGACATGCATAATGTGTTGGAATCCTGTCACTTAAAAAAAGCTAATTGTTGTTACATCGTTGCTTGCAGCTTGTCAAACTTTTTTCTTTTTTGTCTGAAAAATAGATGTTAATTTGTTCCATATCCTGCAGTCTAAACAAGTGCAACCTTGCTTTTTTTGTTGTTGTTTGACAGATAAAGACTGGGAGGACATTAAAAAGATGCCAGAGCACTCCACACTGATGAAAGACTTTAGGAGGAACACGTGAGTCTGTAAAAAAAAAACTGTCCTAATTTCTTAAATCTAAGATCTAAAACAAAACGCGAGCAAAGCAAATTGTGTCTGTTGGGAAAAAGGCATTTGGCGTTACACGTGTTTAAATATCTGGATATATGTGGTAAGTTGACATAAAGAATTATTAATATATGTTGCGTCATTTCTTTCGTAGATACACAAACTGCAGCCTTATAAAGTACATGGAAAAACATAAAGTAAAACCAGACAGTAAAGCATTCCACTTGGTGAGTTTTATTAACAAATCTGTCCAGTATCATTTTGATTTATCTGCTTGTTTCACACTAACTCCTATCTTTTCTTGACAGCTGCAAAAACTGTTGACCATGGACCCCATCCGTAGAATCACTTCTGAGCAGGCGATGCAGGACCCCTACTTTTTAGAAGAACCTCTACCAACCTCTGAGTGAGCTACGGAAGCACACACATCCACTTTATCGGTCACTTAACAGTCCTTAGATAGACTCACAGGATGCAGAGACTTGAATGTGTCTCCTGGCTAATTAGATTTCGCTCCTGGAAATAAGCATATAAAGGTGACTGATTTTCTTTGGCTTTTTTCTTCTAGTGTGTTTGCAGGCTGTCAGATTCCTTATCCCAAGAGGGAGTTCCTGACAGAGGAGGAGCCAGAGGACAAAGGAGACAAAGTAATAGCCATTTGGTGTAGCGCCCTCTTCCATTCAGTTTACAGGGCCTTAGAAAAATACCCAGACCACTATTTTCTTTTTTTTTCTCCAAATGATCACAAACTTCTATATATTTCATTGGAACTTTATCAGGCTGGGGAGGCAGAGTCTTCATCAGAGAAGCAGCCAAGAGACCTATATTAACTCTGAAGGAGCTGCAGAAACACTCCAGCTGGGCAAAGACCCTAAATATACAGCCAGAGCTACTATACAATGGTTTAGATCAAAGCATTTCCATGTTTTAATATGTCCTAATCAAAGTTCAGAGTTAAATCTGTGGCCATCCGGGGGAGACTTGACTGAGACACACCTCAAACTGCAGCCCTGTGTGGTTTTATAAAGATTACAGATGTTTAAATGCAAATGCAGGCCACACTTTTAGTTTAGTTTAAAAAAATGTGTATACTTCACAACTATGCACTACTTTGTTTTGATCAATACCATAAAATCCCAATGAAATGCAATGAGGCTGTACTGTGGCATGATCTGAAAAAGTTGAAAGTTTTGCCGCTCATAGGTTTTCATTGACAGTCAAGATCACATTTATAAAATCTTGTTTTGCGTTTTGTAGAAAAACCAGCAGCAGCAACAGGGAAACAACCACACAAATGGGGCAGGCCACACCGGTAACCCTGACAACAGCCACGCCCAGGGCCCGCCACTAAAGAAAGTGCGAGTTGTCCCACCCACCACTACCTCAGGTGGCCTCTTAATATCCTCAGACTACCAGGTGAGTGCTTCTGTCCTGACATCACCATGATGACGCTCAGTTTCGCAAACCCAGGTCTTTCCTCACCATGCAGGAGATATTTCAGATAGAACATGTCGGACATCTTTAGCCAGAAAGACAACCCCTCACACCCCCAGATAACAGCTTTCTTCTTTTCTCACTTTGCTGCTTTGAGGGATAGCTCTGGTCTCTGTCTTCAATTTTTTTTCACCTTAAAAAAATGCCTGAAGTTGCTGTGTGACAAAAAGAAACCTCACTAACGTCAGAAAGTTTCTAATTTGATGTAAATTGTGTTTACAAAGACATTTGGCTAAACTGAACCTTGTTTTATATTCATTTTCTTTGACCCCACAGCGTTCAAATCCACATGCTGCCTACCAGAACCCTGGACCAAGCACATCACTGCCCCAAAGCAGCATGGGATACTCCTCTACCTCCCAACAGCCACCCCAGTACTCCCACCAGACCCACCGCTACTGAAACGCCCCTCCTTGCACATAAACACATGTATTTCTAGAACACGTACACACACAGCTCTCACCACGCCCACCTGAATGAATGTACTGAGGGTGTGGGGAGACCTTCCCCATCAACCAGTCAACTAATCAACCCTACAGAGGGTGCTATATCTGCAGCAGTTTGTCAACAAACTCTACTTGTTCCAGACAACAACCATAAAACAAATCCAGTATTAGAAATACAGCATAGAGCCTGAGTTGTGAAACAAAAAGCAGGAGGGCAAAAATAAAAGGAAATGTGATTGAATCCAACCTGTTTCTGCTACTCGGACATAATAAAACCGACCAAGAGTCTCTTGTGTCATCTCCTCTCCTCTGCGACTGACCCTCTCCCAGCCAGTGCACACCCTTCCTGTCAAAGCTTGGATGAACCTGAAAGCTGCTATGTGACTGCCGGCCATGACAGATTCCCAGCCTTTTCCACATTTCCGTGTTTCCGTTCATGTGAGGGCTGGAATGAGCTGCTGGGAAGCGTGCTGGGTGGATGCGGCTCTCCCGCATCTGTTGAGTGGATTTTTTTTTATTATTATTATTTCCAAAGGAGGACAAAGAAAACGACAAGATTTTAGTAGTTTATAATTTAATCTGTTGTCATGGTTTTGTTTTCATGGCAAGAGCGGCTTGCCTGAGCCAAGCACTCGGCCTCTCGCTGTGGGTTAAAGCCTTAGAGTACATGACGGCAAAATCAACCAGTGGCATGGAGGAAGGCCGATTGAACATGCATTGTACTGTAATGTACTGAAATATTTTACATGAAACAAATATCCTGACAATAAAAGTGGAAACATTAAGTTTGGTGATCATTTTTAAGCATGTTTTGAAAAGCATTATGTCCAAAGATGACAAGATACAAGACGAGAACACTTGGATTTTGTCTTTGCTTTAAAACAACCCTTCTTCTCAAAAGCAGGAAAGTTACTTCATCTTTGATATTAATTAAGGCTTTATCAGTCTTTAGAAGCTAATTCCTAAATATCAGGACACAACAAAATAGTCTGTTTTAAAACAGGGCAAATGTAGCTTAAGCTACATAGTATAAGTTCTTAAAAGTCTGGGTATGTGGTCATGAAATTTAATATTCAGAAAATAAATATAAGGTTTTATCCAAAGTCTGGTATTTTAAAGAATGTAAGCAGTAATACAAGCAAATTAAATGATTGTAAAGTGAATTCAGGTGGGAAAAACCTCTTCCCAGTTTTTTTCGACATAAAACTCATGAAACCAATACTTATAGAGGGGAATAGATACTGTGCATCCTAGAATAGTGTAAAGTACTTCCAGTGAACTTATATAAACTGTTAATGCTCATTTGACCTCCAAATGACAAGAGTGCCAGAAGCTTGTGTACAAACAAGAGGTCTCACTTTGCCCTAAACTTTAGACAAGAATTGGTGTTTGTTCTTCAGTCCCTGAAGTGACTTGCCGTTAGAGTAGCCAGAAGTTTTACTCAAGTAAGAATTGAGATACTTCATGCTAATATTACTCAATATTATACAGCAAAACTACTCCTAATTGTACAGTTTATTTCCCAAACTGTTACTCAAGTAAATAAAATGTCCACTTCTGGGTATGTGTGTCTACCAGCATTTCAGATCTCAAAATTGAATATTTGTTGTCCATTACTGGGAAAATATCTTGAGGTCAAGCAGATTAGATGGAGAAAGTCTGTGAGCATCCTTTTTTACATCTCAGTACAGACTTTCAATTAAATTTAGCTCTGGATTTGTCTAGAGCATTCTAACAAATGCATATGTTTGAACTAAACAGCTCAGATGCATGTCTTGCTTTATGTTTGGACTGTTTACTCTGCTGAGAGTCAAACCTGTGCCACCATCTCAAGTATTACGCAGCCTCTTAACAGGTTTTCTTCCAGAATAGCCATGTATTTAGCACCATCCATTTTTAATTTCTGCTCTGACCTGGTTCAGTATCCCTGATGAAGAAAAACATTCCCACAGCATCATGCAGCCACCATGGGGATGGTGTGTTCAAGAGGATATATAGAGTTAGTTTTCATCAAAGCATACCATTTCCAATGTAGGCCAAAGAGTTTAAAGCACTTTCTTCACAAAGGATGCATGCTACAATTCATCTTGCTCCGAAAAGCTCTTACCTACCTGAGCATGCAATATCAAACAAGAATCTGCCCCATAACTCACTCTGACTGGTCACACCAATCAAAAAATGTGCTTAAAAATAACAAGTCAATTTCATGTATTTAAGCAGAAGATATTGGACACCAAGCAAGATGGGGAGGAGGTGGGAAAAAAAGATAGTTTCTCAAAATATCAGCTACTTTTAATATGTTAATTTTGACATTGCTATCTTGGATTTGTTTTATTATTTGACCAATAAAAATGGGAGCAACTCAGACAGTTCTGGAAAGCATTAAAGCATTTCAAAATGCATTGATTTTTCTTCCTTTACTGTGCAATAATGTGACATGTTTCCTTTGCTTACATGTCTTTTTTTTTCTTTGCTGTTGCAGATATATTTCGCTGACTATTTTCGCCTTAGCACACACCTGAAACACTAGACCATAAATCTGGATCAGGTTTTGTTGAACCTTTCTCTGAAGGATGCTGGCCCAGCTATTTTTGTAATATAATGCCCAGCTTACTCATTGTATCAGTGCTTTGTATTAACTTAGAAGCACAATCTAAATCTCTGAGACTACTGTACGCCATTTTAGAAAGTCTCCAAATGAAGTACAGATAAGATTGTAAATATTGTCATTTATAGCATCTGATGTAGACATGCTAGTTGAATGGGGAAAAATCCCTTGAGCAACGCCCAACTGTGGCCCCGCCTCTTCCATTCTCAGCATTGCTTTAGAACTGGGGAGGTTCCCTGTCAGTCATTCTCTTACAGAGATCCCATTGGCTAATTGGAACGTCCGTTATGTGATAAATCCTCTGCTCCGAAATATGATTGGTTGAAATGGATAGTGGGCGTGTCTCCATCCTCAAAGGATTTTTCCCCAGAGTGGCCAGACGGGCTGGGGGACACAGGATGGCAGAGCTAGTAGGAGTAACTAACGGGACATGCGGACGGAGTGATTTCTTCTAATATTTCAAGTTCTGGTGAGGGCCTTATGATACTTTTTACAATCAACAGTGACACCATGTATTATAATAATGACATTTATGTAGATATTTCTGCAGACTCTGGTCTAATTTGACCAAACTAAATAGTCGAAGACTGGACATAAGCTAGCTAACCAAAGTGGTCAGTTAGAGCGGACCCCCGGCGTAGGAGAATATAATACACGACCCCGAAACATTGAATATTATCCCTGCTACCAGGTTACTTTGAAGCTATTTAACCAAAAATAATAATTCGTGCTTGTTAGAGAACCCAAATCGAAGTCGACAGGTTACATTTTGATTATGAATAGTAGAAAATTGGGGAGCGAGAGATGAACAGATGTGGGTCAGTCCATTGGTAACGAAAAGCGACGGTGCGGAACAGTAATTGATCGCGGTTGCCATCAGTTTACGCCTCTGTGTATGTGTGTGCATGCTTTTGTCAGCCTGAGGGGAGGGAGACGGAAGAGAGTGCTTAAACGTGAAATTTAGACATCTAAATAATACATTGAAGAAAGAAAAAAATAGCAAAGAAGTGGCTAAACTGGAAATGGTAAGGATAAAAATGTCATAGTATTGCAGTAAAAAAAAAAAGTAGCTAAACTTGGATTTGCATTAACAACATTTTGATTAGTCAAGTAATAATTTCCTACAGTGTAAGTTTATGTAAAAACACCACGGTTTTCAAGTGGTTGCACAGCAATTTAAAACAAAAATAGATAGCAAGATCTAATTGACTTTGTTCTAAACTGATTATAGCACATTGATTTGTACCTTCATAATATTTATTGTTATTTTGATATGTATTTGATCAAAACATAATTGCTATATTCACTTACAACCGAGATACTTTTTAACAATATTAAGAGGAGTTTGTTAGAGTTGTTTTTAGCAGTCAGTATCATATGTGTCTGTAGAAATAGGATCAATCTAATTGTGATCAAAAGGGTAGAGTTCTCCTCACAGTAATGGTTATGGTTAGCTAGTTAGCGGATTTTTGCCTTTCTCATTCACAAAAATCGCAATGGGGTAACGCTGTAAGTTAAACCTATACACCAGTGTTACTTTTTCAAAAGATATATTTTAATATTTAATCAACCCTAACCACATTTGAGCTGCATTTAGGTGATTTGTATTTAGTTGGCTATTCTGACTACATTGGATTCAAGCGCTGTGTACCACTAATATGTTTATTAAATTGAAGAGTAGGGGTGATATAGCTATATTAAAATCAGTATGAGTTGATGTTAGTCATTTCTTAACATATCCATTTGGTCCCATAAGTAAACTGGTGTTAATAACGATGTTTATTTCCATCTTGTTGTCATCTGTTTATGTGTTTTTGGGAGGAGAGGAGGTTGGCCATGTGGTATTTGTATGGGCATGTGATAGTGATATCTGCATGTGATATCAGTGCAACATTTAACATTAAGATCACAATCAGATATTTTCCTTCCTTGTCACATTGCCTTACAGAAGGCTGTGTCAGTCAGTGGTCCGACACAGATAATACTCCATGGGAAACTAGTTCCAAAACGGAACCTCTCAATTGTACTAGAAGTTGGACGTAGAGCATGTATTACAATATTAAAGATAAAAAAGCGGCCTAAAACGCAACTTTTTTATAAAATATTTCTATTTTATTGAATTACCCACTACATTCCTTTCCCAGTATGTCAATAAATGTCTTAATTTAAATGTAACTGTAAAGGTTTGTAAAAAAAAAAAAAAAAAAAAAGGAAAACCGCTTAAGATGTATTAGTTGTTGCTTAACTGTTTTAACATTTTTGCTATTACTTTCAACACAGTTATGCTTTCTATCATTGCAGCAACATGTTCAGTGCTATGTGCATGACTGACATTAAACAGTGAGAAATAATTAATTGATTAATAACATGCATCTATCTGTGGCATTTTGATATAAATCGGTATTAGCTGCTCCTGCAGGCTGAGGCTGACAGCTAGACTGGGAATGAAATTTGTACTGTCTTAAAACTGTAGCTCTACTCAAAAATTAAGATCTCCTATCATACCACTCAGTCAAATATAGTTTGACGATTTAAAAAATAAAAAAAATCTCATTAAAGCCTGATACAACAAAACTGTTGTCTGAAAATTATGTTTTTCTAAAGCTCATTGTTTATTTGACCATTTTAACAAAACTTATCTGGGTTTTTTTTTGGTATCGTAATTGATACAATAGGTATTTTTTGCAGTCATGTAGTTGTTGGAAAAACATTCTTTTTATATGTTTATGTAGAATATATAAAATATCGGTTTTTATGTATTGTAGCAAATTTTTTAAGTAAGGTACAAACTTTGTTAAAGCGGTTGAAGTAGATATTAGTATCAACATTTCTGGTATATCTGGTGAAATTTGACTGACACAATAATGCATGAATGGTGATAATTGTGTAACTACTATCTCTGTCACATCACCTGCTTCACTTTGGTCTCTTTTATATGTTATAGTTGTTAAATTGAAAAATAGGTCAAAATCAGACATCAGAGTCCTCTTTTCACTCCACCAGGATTCTATATTTAAAGGAGGTTTTCCCATATTCCACTATGTTTATCCCTGAATATTATTAGAACCAGTAGACATTCCTGGTTCTCGTTTTGTTTTTAGACATCGTATTTGGGGCAGTGAGATCTGACGTAATCCAGGATGCATTATTTATGACATCAGAACAAGCAAAACAGCCTCCGACACGAGAAGCTGGATGTAGAGCATAAATTGGTAATGACCCGCCTTTCAGAACTTAATGGAGCTCTCAGGTCTGTAGTACCGGTAGTAAGACCCGGCGGTCCCGGATGCAGCCAAGGCTGGGTTTTTGGGATAGCTAATGGGACATTTGAGAGGCTACCTGGTGTGATGTTTTGGTGAAGGGCTGAGTGTGCATGTTGTGTTGGAACAATTAAAGCATCCAAACACATGACCCTGAGGAAGCATTAGGCACTTTAAACACAGGAGTGAGGATATCTGTCGAGTTTGAGTTCAGCCTTTTTAGAAAAAGGAGAGCTTGCTTGCTTTTGCTTTCAGTAGAGGGGGGCTTAGAGAAGGTTGGGAAGGAAGATGAGGAGGAGGACGAGGAAGGTGGAGGGGAGGGGGATTCATGGGAGAGCTAGTGCTGTTGCCGTGTGAACGGAGCTCTATTGTCCCGGGAACCTTTCAGTGGCTTCCCTGAGGTCCCTCTCCAGACCCATCCCCCCACTCAATCCAGCCTTTTTCCATCACACAAACACAGAAACACACACATATATATGCTCTGCTGTCTCTTTCCCACTCACCCTTAAAACACACTCTTTCTCACACACACCGTCTCATTTACTGTATCTCATCTGTCACACTCTTACCCCACTTTGTGTCTCGTTTAGAGCGCCCTCCTCTTTCCCCTTCATGTCTCACAAGCAAGACACCCCACAACCCTCTGGTTGCTCATTATTTCGCCTCATCAGTGTGATTGTCATGCAAGCCAGACAGTGTGAGCAAAAACATGCAATCTTCTAATTTGCATCACCTCCTTTCCAACAGAAAGCGCAGTGTTTCCAAAGTGTTCATGCAGAAAGCTGAAAGCCGTGGTTTTGGGACACTTCAGGCATCTTGTTGGCTGGATTAGTCATTCTTTGTGGCAGCCCATTATGGGTGTAATTTTACACTTTGTTTTAGCTTGTTGGCATGATGCTGCCGGATCTAGTTAGGAGTCTGTGGGTGGAAATCATTCTGGGTGACTGATAGCTAAACAGATGACATGTAATTACTGTGGTTTCCTATTGAGAAATTATGTTTCGTCAAGTTAAACATCAGCATATTTGACCCTTTCACAGGTTTTACTCTGTTTTGCTTTTTTCTACATGTTTCAGATTATCAAATGAATTTTAACATTAAACAGAGAGAACACGAGTGATGACAATGGAGCATGCATTTTTTTTCTTCCTAATGGAGAATAATTATTACTAACAAGTCCTGACTTGAATCTGCTGGAAAATCTGTGGAGGAAGCTAAAGATTAGGGTGATGGAAAGGCGACCCTCCTACCTCAAAGACCTGGAGTGCATCAACACATATAAATAATCAAAACACCTGTGAGATCCGCCATTAATTATTGAGAATAGCGTGAATAGTTTTCAACATTCAAGTTTAAAAAAGCAAACTGCCTAAGTTATGTTTCTCAAAATAGATTCTACTTTATATTGTTTTATTATCTTTCACCTGTTTTGTTTTCTACAAGCATCTTTGTTGAATAAAACTATTTTTAAATCTAAATCAATTGGAGGTTTGAATACATTTGGGCAGGTCTGTTTTAGGCCAGAAAGGTTTATGAAGCCATTTCTAAGGCTATGGGAGTTTCATAGTATTCTTTGAGGATCAGTACTGTACGTTTCAATTTGTTGCCAAGAATTCCGTTTTATTCAGGTTTTTATTCTGTGTTGTCTATGTTTCATGAGCCAGTGTGCTATTATTAGCCCTCTGTTGGGCTGCCAGGTCTCCTGTGTCGATGCAACCCGCTTTTCTCCCTTTTCAGAAAAACTGTGCAGTAAAAACACTCTGGAACCATAACTGAGCCTGGATCCTTTCGGGAACATTTTGTTTGGAAAACTCTCCTTCTGGTTGCTTCTCCAGCTGTGACTGTATTGTTCTTTCCAAGCGTTGAGCTGAGACTGGAAGGTTTGCTGTGACACCAGAGAAGGACCAAGAAATAGGAAGAAAATTCAAGCTGCAAAAACAGGAAGCAGGCAGAGGGGCTGATAAGACGACTGCTCTCTGATGCTCAGAGAGTAAGAGTGTGTGATCCTTCAGCGACTGAGGGCTAATTGAGGCAGTCATGTTCAGATTTGCAGGGAATGGGAGCAAAACACAATTTATTGTCTGCAGAAAGCCAAAGAAAAGAGAGCTTTTTTACCTCTGGGTGTATTAAAGTTTTTGTTTTTATTTCTGTTTTTCTTTTTTTTGTGCTAAGCAGAATCTCTGGCTGTGACAGTTTTCCAGCTGGGCCCGTGACAGGCTAGCCTGGGATTAGCTGGCATGTTGTATCTTCCCATCACTAAAGCTTTAATCTTTCCTTCGGTTGCCAGGAGTCTCCTGGCTTTGGTCGTCGTTCACAATCTCCCCATCAACAACTCACACACACACAAATAGCTTTTACAGAACATACAGAGCTTTGCAAAAATTTTTTTTTACTTTTTTACATTTGACCAAATTACAGCTACACACTTGGATGTGATCTAGGGTAGGGATTTTATGGGATATACCAACTTAAAGGAAAATTCTATATCGTTTTCATTATACTAAATAAAAATCTAACATCAGATGTGAACCACGTTTCTCTATCTGACGTCAAATGTGAACCAGGTTTTGTAAATTTGCACATTTATAAAACCTGTGCAGATTTGAACCACGTTTCTCTACAGTAACAGCTGGAAATCTCTACCAACATTCCACCTCTGGAATCAGCAATTTTTTTCCCCCATTCTTCTTTGGAAGAAAGCTCAAACCCGGTCAGATTAGAAGGAGAGCGTCTGTGAACATCAGCTTTCAAGTCTTTCCACAGATTTTCTCTTGGATTTAGGGCTGGACTTTAACAGGCTCACTTTAACATAAGGATTTACTCTGGTCTAACTCTGGATGAAGAAAAACATCCTCAATGCATGTTGCTGCCATTGTCAGTATGTCTTGTCACTAGCTTAGTTGGCCATTATTGTTGTCTGGAGTATACAGACTCTACAAAAGACCATTTGCTGAAAGAACAACCCAGTAAGGGCCAAACCTGTGCAAAACATGTATACATTTTGCATTTAAGAAGAAAACCCCACTTTGTTTATCAATATATACTACCCAGAACTCCTCTGGTGACAAAAGTTTTAGCTTCACCTGGTTTAAATTCCTTAACGAAGGGCTGAGTTTTTCACATGTTGATAGATTGTTGATGTTGATTTTTAGCTGCAGAAGCATCCTTTGCTACAAATGATCAAGTGTTCACTAAAGGAATGCTGTCTTTTTGCAAAAAAATTTAGATTTTCTTTTTTAAAAAGGTAATTAAATGATTTTTTTTTTATTTTTTTAATCTTATGCTGTACTTTATGTTTTCAGAGCTTTTTAGAAGACGTTTTGTTGCTCCTCATCAGTTTCGATTTGTGACAGGATACGGACACGTTTCTACTCTAAGCAATTAAATGTCACTCTTGGGAAATCAGACTGCTTTCCGATATATAAACTTTGGTATTGATCATTGAAGTAATTAGGAGTTTGATCAATGCTTTGCTCATTAACATCTCAGCAGATTAGATGCTGACCATCTACAGCTGTCTCATCTGATGTGTGTGTGTGTTTCCCTCCAGTCTGAGGCCTCGCCATGCCGCTGGTGAAGAGAAACATCGATCCGCGTCACCTCTGCCGGGGGGCGCTGCCGGACGGCATTGGCAGCGAGTTGGAGTGTGTGATGAACAACACCTTGTCGGCCATCATCCGCCAGCTCAGCAGCCTGAGTAAGAGACATACACTCACCGAAGCAAAGTATTCACATCCCTTCTTCACGTTTTGTTGCCTCCAGTTTCCACGGTCGAGCTAAAGAAAAGCAATCCCGCATGATAGTGCTGCCATCACCATGTTGGAACGGTGTGATTCGGGTGATGTACTGCCCTCTTTGTTGAGTTGTGGTTTTGTTTAACTAAAGCATCTTCTTCCAACTAATTGCAGGCGACTTTCAATTAAACAAACTGCTGCTTAAAATATGAATATCTGAGTAAATTAAAAGAGAAAACAGACTGAAACTACAGCAGCACCTTTGGCATTTTCCCCCTATTAAGCTTAGCGTGATGATGTTTATACTCTGCATATCCTCTTTGCGCCGGCTTCTTCATTAATCCTAAAGCTGTGATTGATTTATATGTCGTCATGGTTACAGTGGTGGAGGGGTCACAGGGCTCGCTGCAGGCTTACGCCAGCCTCGCACTGGGACACAGAGCGCTGAAATGTAATCATTTCAGACAGCGCCGCAAAAGGACCTTATCCGTCCAGTGGTGGGCATGTGACCGAGCTGCTACTCTGGGTGTGTGTATCGGAGTGTGTGTTTGTGTAAAAGCTGTTTACGTGCTGGTCTGTCGATATCATGGTCCTCTGTAAAATGGAGTTTTTACAGCGGCATTCATCTTCCATCCGCTTTCTATTCCCACACACATCGAGACACTGTTAATGTGTTTTTATTTGGCACTTAGCTGCATTCATTTTTCAACTCTCGCATGAACTGTGCTGAAAGTTTGTTGTAGGATAAATTAAAACATCTATCCTCTCTGCTTTTTTGGCCCCTCCGTATCGATTCTGTCTGCGTCTTATTGTGTCAAGTTCCTGCCGAGGGAGTTGGCCTCTCAGCAACAGCTGTGTGGGTTAAATATAAATGCTTTCAAGGGCCTGACAGAGGAAATCTACATACTCGGTTCGCCGTGGATGTTTTTGTGCACATGTGTGCGCGGCCGGGCTATAAAGAGAGGCCGGGGCCGACGGGCTCAGCATGACGGATTTGGGATTCTTCCTTCCTCTAAATGTTTTTCCTGCAGCCCATCCTGTCAGCAGGCCTGACAGAAATAGCCCTGTGTTCTCTATAGGACGTTGAATGTAATGCTCTGCACTGAAATAGTCATTAAAACTATAATGAAACTTCCCCTGTTTGATTTCAGTCAGGGTTGCAGTGAGCAACAATTTCCAATTTTAGGGTAAGACAGTTTTTCCTACATTTTCTCCACATAGCCACCGCTATAAATCGCATGAAGGAACTATTGCTTAGCTTAAATTTTTTTCTCATTCTCTTTAGGAAGCTTTAATGAGATAATAAAGTTGCTGGGGGTTTTTTACCTCTAAATCTGCCTCGCCTCATAAATATGTCAATAAATTTGAACTCAATGCTCTCCGTGGTTGTGAAGTACAAACTTTAATGTACTTCATTGGTATTTAATGAGGAGCAACACAAAGTAGTTTGTGATTGTGAAGTGGAAGAAAAGTGATGCAAAATAAAATTAAAGAAATGTCAAAATAGCATTCGGCCTTTTTTTTTACGCCTCTGAATGAAATCCTTCACAAGTCATGTGTTCAGTGGCGCCCCCAAAGGATGGAAGGAGGTGCCACGGCCCCACAAACCCAACCGTTGAGAGTAATTTTTGTTTTCCTGTCAGAGTGAGCAAACATGTTCTGGTCAAATGGGACCAAATCTGAACTTTTGCATCTTTGCATTCAAAACATTTTATGGTAATAAAGTAACAGTGTATGTTGTAGTGGCAGCATCTTGATGTTGGGAATGCTTTTCTTCAGCAGGGGCATGGAAGCTGGTGAGAGTTGATAGAGATGAAGTTCAGTGAAGCGCTCCAAACGATGTGTTGGAGCTTGAACGAGAGGCAAAAAAGCTGGTAGACACAAAACCCCAAAATACAAAATGTAGAAAGATTTGACAGGTGTTTTAATGTGCTAATATTAAGAAGTTTTAGTTCCAAATTAGTCGTTCTACATTTGTCCTTTAAGAAATGTAGAAATTTGGTGGGATAAACGTATGCAGCTGTTTTTGGTCACTTGCTGCACACTAATATCTACAGACATCGATTTGGATGATTTATATTTGACTCGTGTTAAATTATTCATGAAGTAATTTCTTTATGGAGTCGTATGAGTTACAGTTCCCAGCACTGATCCTTCGACTCTCGTTATGCGATGTATCACATTATCTTTGTATCGATCGGACCTCAGGCCCTGAGGGGATCCGCTCGGCTTGGAATGAAGATTAAAGTCTCCGTCCTCCTCCTTCAGTTTCCCATCAGTTTTTTTTCCTCCCCTCTGTTCTCCAGGTAAACATGCAGAGGACATATTTGGCGAACTGTTTAACGAGGCCAACAATTTCTACCTGCGTGCCAACTCTCTGCAGGACCGTATCGACCGGCTCGCCGTCAAAGTCACACAGCTGGACTCCACAGTGGAGGAAGGTGGGTAGAAGGGTAGCGCAGCAAGCCGCCATCTGTCACCAAAGTGATGTCAGTCTTGTGTGTGTGCTTTTCATGATTTCTAATAACTGAAAACCCTTTTTCTTTTAATAACAGTGGAGTCATTTCTCCCTTTTTATCTCACTGTTTTTGTTCTCTCAGTTTCTCTGCAAGATATCAACATGAGGAAGGCCTTTAAGAGCTCCACCACTCAAGACCAGCAGGTGGTGTCCAAGAGCAGCGTTCCCAACCCAGTAAAAGAGATGTACAACCTGAGCGACAAGCCGCCACCACTTACCATCCTCACGCCTTACAGGTCCGCCTTCTCCACATTGAACTCTGACATTCTGCTGGCTGTTTATACTAAAATTTACCACATTTCTTAGCACTAGCGTCATGTAAATCAACCTTTTAGTCGACAGCTGCAATTATTATTTATAAGATGTTGTATAAAGTTGATACTAGTGCGACATATGCATAAAAACTGGTCAAATTTCTCATAATATGCAGATTAAAGAAGCCTAATTGTTTATTAGGATAAATATTATTAGTATTTGATCAGATGCACATTTTACTACCTTGTCTTTAATAGATACATATATTACAAATATATTACAAATCAAAATAAACAGCTATGATTTTGACAAATAAGAAATTCTGTTTAAAAAGCCCTAATTCTGAGCTTAACGGAGCTTGATTGAAGTGTTTGTGCTCCAGTGGTCAATTAGTAGTTATGTTTTTACAAAGTAATGAGAAACATGATGGCATTTCTTCTTTTATTTATATTCTAGTTTTAATTGCTTTTAACTTAACCTTCGGCTTATGCTCAGTTTTTACTATAGATTTTGTATCTAGCTCTGCAAATGTTCACAAAATTGAAAGTCCACATAAAATATTAATACTGGAAACAATATCAGTTCAAATTTTCATGTTCGTGCATCCCTAAACTCTTCTTACTCTGATGAGCAGAGTGGTCAATTATTCGACCTAAATATTACTAGGATCTCGTTGATGGCAATGAAAAGTGAATTGTGCCAAATATTAGTGGGGATGTATACAGATATTTAACTTCTAATGAATAATTCGAAGCTTAAATTGATGTTAATTGTAAAGCAGGTAACACTGGAACCTAAATTGTTTTTTTATTAGCCAAAAAATAACATTTCGTTCCTGTTGATGGTGAGTGGATATACTGTAAACCTGAACTGTATCATGGAGAGATCTATATATCATAACCTCCGTATTTATTTTTGTATTTTTTAGAGATGATCACAAGGAAGCCCTTAAATTTTACACGGACCCCTCCTACTTTTTTGACCTGTGGAAAGAAAAGATGCTGCAGGACACGGAGGACAAAAGGAAAGAGAAGAGGAAGCAGAAGGTTATGAAACTGGCTGGGATCTTCTCCCAATCAGTGCTAGGCTTTGATTTCCCACAGTGCTTGTCTGCAATCTGCTTATGAGATTTTAATTGCTTTCCAACCACAACTTTCTCCGATATTATGAGGAGTAAAAAAAAGTAATTTTAGTGGAACTTGGTTTCATTAAAAACACAAAAAAGAAGAGCTACCACCACAACTTTTGGAGAAGATGTTATTTCCAAGTCGAGTTTGAGGTTATATTGCATTTTTCTTACACTTTTGCTGCAGGAGCAGAGGCGCTGTGTGGATGGGACACTGCAGAGGGAGGTCAAGAAGGTCCGCAAAGCGAGGAACCGTCGGCAGGAGTGGAACATGATGGCTTTGGATAAGGAGCTGAGGCCAGATCACCGGCACACAATTCACAGAGACAGAGCCGCCTCCTCTGAAGGATCCATGTCACCAGAAAACAGGTACTTAAGGAACAAAAACTGGATTTTTTAAAACTATTTTTATTCCTATCACTGACTATATAATTTCTCTCAGGGGTCACAGTGTGGATCAGCATCACTACCCCAACAGCATGAACCATGCCGGCCACGCCCACACCTACTCCGGCCCCCCGCCCAGCATCCTGGCCGCCCAGATGGCTGCAGGACACGCCCCCCGGGGAGGAGGCGAACACGACAGCAGAGGCAGGACCATGATGGCCTACCAGGGCGGGACGCTGGGCCGCCCGCACCACCACCAAGCCCCTCTGCCTCCTCCACCAGCTGAGGCCATGAATGGTGGCTCTATGTCTCTGCCACCAATGGACTACAGGTAAATAAAGTTTAAAGCAGGGGTTAGATTGGAGAAAGTCTCCATCTAAACTCACCAACTGGACAAGGAGAACATTTAGGGAAGCAGCTGAGAAAGCCAAGCTGGCTCTGGAGGAGAATCTGTTAATAACAGGATAGTTATTTGTTATTTACTCCAAAGATCTGACCTTTACCTAGGAGTAGCAAGAAGACGCTAATACCAATTTAAAATTTTCCTTCCACTGTTTCAACATAAACATAAAACACCTACATCATTGAAACAGGAGGATTTTACAGCTCTACAGTTAAAAACACTCTCTGCCAGTTTTAAAGGTTTTAAATCATGACTTTAAAAGTCCAGAATAATATTAATTATATTTATTTATTAAAAGAGATGTATCAAAAATGATAATTTTATGCAATATGTTATTTTCTTATCAAAAACTTGGATTGTTGCCTTGATTATTTTATGTATTTTAAATTTCCTTGAATCTGCCTTGGCAACCATTCAGGATTGCGTAAGAAGTTTGCCTATTTCCATTTCATACAAAGTACTTCTCAGTCCAGCACTCCTAAGTATTGCTGTAAACAGGTTAATGGAGGTGCTGTGATGACATGCTGAAGGCAAAGTTTTGGATAAACAAGAGCTTTTTAAAGAGACAGAGGTCCAATTTCAAAGCATCAAAGTTTCTTTTCAGTTATATACAGCATTTCTACAACAGAAGGTCACATAGTTACTTGGTTGTGCTATAAAATGGCACAATATACTTGGAAATTACATAACACTGCCCCTTTAAAATAAACTAATTTAAAACATTATATAGTATGAATATAATAGAAGTGCATCCAATAGTCCAGTTGCTTTTAGAGTCACGTTTAGGAAGAGGAATTTTCAGCTTTCTTTCTTCTTCTCAGTATAGCTTTAATTAACTGAGGCTTACCTGCATCACTTTATGTTTCGCTCTCTGTGTTTCCATGAGGTTAAGGTTCAATCTGCAGCACATTGATCTCTTTCTTAAGCTGGTCTCCAGTAGCTGTATTGTTGTTCCTCTGAGGTTAATCCTAAAACCTCCTGATGTTTTTAATGTGTGTGTTTTTCAAAATCTTATTACCTCAGAAGGATTCACCTTCTCTCATTATTCTGCTTGAGCAATTAGATTTTAATGACAGAACAAATGAGAAACAGGGGACATAATTGTCTAATCCCTGGACACTTTCCAAATTTAATTTACAGGATCCATCTAACAAAGGCTCACTTCTTTTCTTTCACACAGCTCTGAGCTTGAACTTATTGCCAAATGGCTTTTCTTTGTTCAAATAGTTCCTGCTTTTGAGTGGCATCAAAAATACTTAACAGCTCAGGGTCTAACATGAAATGACTAACTCTGTGTTATTGCTGCCACCTAGTGTATAGCTGCTGGCTGCTGTGGTTTCTGTTAGCTCATCCCTCTGTCTTCTTCTGCAGTATGGACGGCTATGCCAACACCGGCCCTCCCCCGCCTCCTCCTGCACCCCTCATACCTTCTGCACAGACGGCCTTCGCCTCACCACCCGGCGGCCCCATGTCCCCCGGCCCCATGGCCGTCTCCGCCGGCTACGCTCCGCCTCCGCCACCTGTATCTGGAGCTCAAGTGGCTCCGCCTCCGCCCGGCCCCCCGGGGCCACCGCCTCCACCCGTCCCAGCTGGTGCCTCCCACTCCACGTCCTACAAGATGTCTTCCGTGGCGCAGGCTGAGAACGCGGCGGTCAACGACGCTCGCAGTGACCTGCTGGCTGCTATACGCATGGGTAAGATTTACTCGACTTAATGCAGGAGAAGATATAGTTGAAGCAACCCACTTGTCTTTTATTGAGGAACATTTTTGGATTGTCAATACTAAAGAGCAACCAGTGTTGTTCTCTTTTTAAGAATATTTAGTACAAAAAGCTGCCATAAAGGTTAAGACAGACACAGAGTGAAAAAACGAACCTTTAAAAGGCCAGTTTTGAAAGCTTACAAGATACTGTGATTCCTTGGATGAGAAGAAGGAATACATTTGGGATCATTTATAACTTTTGTGCAGTATTTTGAAATTTGTGATTAGAGATTGAGTTTATTCTAGAGCTGTTCTATTGTAGAATAATTCTTCCCCATTTCATGAACTTGTCAATAAAATGTGCTTTTCTGTCCGCAGGCATCCAGCTGAAGAAGGTGCAGGAGCAACAGGAGCAGCAGGCTAAGAGAGAGCCTGTTGGGAACGACGTGGCCACCATCCTGTCGCGCCGCATCGCCGTCGAATACTCCGACTCGGAGGACGACTCAGAGTTGGAGGAGAACGATTGGTCGGATTAACATAAAAAATGTAAAAAAAAAAAAACATAGAACTACTGAAACACGTTTAATCACACGCTCACCCTGAGGAACACTCACTGCAACACACCCACAGGCCATCAGAGACTCTATCGCTGTAAAACACAGAAGGTGCACCTGAACACAATCACATCCTGTAGGGTCAATATAAGCTGTAAGGTTTAAACTGGAAAATGCAAAAATACTGTACATGAACTTCAAATATTGACCACTCTTTAATCTATTGACCACTGAGCTTCATTATACTACTTTGAAGCATTGTGAATAAACCCCAGTAGATGTTTCTCTATTATAACACTATAATGCACCATGAGAAGGTGTTTACTTCCTGTATAGTTGGCGCTTGAAACTATTAGAGCTATTAGAAAACCTTCCTCTTGACCTAACTTGTGTACTTATCTTTTTTTAAAGTGTTTTTACTGAAATACCCGTGTATGTATGCCATAGATCTTGAGGTAAGTCTTTAAATTGTAGATAAATATAACTGGAAGTATAGGGAGAGTTTAGTGGTGGCTTTTTGAAAGGGGCAGATCTGCTTTGCTTTAAAATGGGGTTCTGTGAGATTGTTACTGGTAATCCGTGTCTTACTTGTAGTGGCCATTTAAATGACCTGTTTGGAAAAACTGAGATCCTAAATGGATTTCTGCTGTGCTAAAGATACTGACCGCAGATAGCAACTCCACAGAACCCCAAGTTAAAGTGACTTGCAGAAGTATTTATACCCTTTGAAGCGTTTCAGATTGTCATCTTACAGGCACAAACTTTGATACATTTGATTAAAATTCTGTGTAACTGACCAACACAAAGTAGTGAACATAGAAGTGGAAACAGCAACACCTGTCATATTTTTAGAACTTATTCATGAATAAAAACATAATTTTTCTAGTACAGTTTTGTTTCTATTTTGTGTTAGTTTCACCTCAGTTATGCACCACTTTGTGTCAGCCTGTTACATAAAATACAATAAAAATACATCAAAGTTTTTTACTGTAATGTGACAAAGTTTGGTGTTCAAAAAGCTGTCAATGGAAGGGTTATTTGTGAAATGTCTTATTATAAATGAGCCACCTGCGTTTGCAATCGCTCCCTGCTGTGAATGTGTGTGTATGTTGGGGAATGTGAGGTGGGGGCCTAGTTTGTAACTCTGTAACCTCTGACCCAAAGAGAAATAAATTCATGAATGAAGGATCGCTGCTGAGCCGTCATGTCTCTTTAATGCTCCGCTCTCGCACACCTGGCTGCAGGACTTCGGTTGCCATCGCAACAGTGCTGCTATGAAGGGAGTTGCCAAGGAAACAGAAGAGCGCATAAAAGGAGGGCAGTGAGCCACGACGAGTATGGAAAATAAACACTGGTTAGAAAAATTTTTTAAAAATCAGTGGAGGCAGGAGTTTTATGCACAGCACATGTTTGTCTTTAATACAAAATTAACAAGATCTCTCAGTGGAGTGCACTAACCAAAGCAATAAAAAGTACATCTAACACCTTGGAAAAATAGACGCCACGTTCACATAAACATTTTTTTTTTCCTTTACAATATTTCAGTTAGGTTAGTGCAGGTTGATTATCATTAATACGTTTCGTTTTGCAGATAAATTATTCGTTGTGCCATTTTCACCCCTCTCCCCCCAAAAAATAAAGTGCATTTCACATTGACATTACATCTACACAAAATGCTGTTACTGTGACGTCAACCTCATTTCCATCTTAAAAAAAAGAAATAAATAAACAGCAACACACACTCTCACCCTCACACACACATTCACAGGCCCTGGTGTGTTTTGATACTTAGCTCTAAAATAGTAACCATCAGAAAGAAAGACGCCTCGTCCTGCTGGTCCAACATCTTGTCACTGAGATTACAAAAAAAACATTTTGTTCACATCTTTGTGCATTATTATCACAAAATAAATGCATTAAGTAGATAAACAAGGTGTTACAAAAACGATAATTACACCCAACCTCGCAGTTCATCAGCTTTCCTTGATTCAAAGCCCTTGTTCAAATGCTCAGCAATGAAAACCTTGTCAGTACAGCTGCAACAAGAGATTCACATTCCCCGATTGTGTGTCGATTCAATTCCCAAACATTTGCCCTTCCCGTCAGACAGCAAACCTTAAAAAAAAAGAATAAAATCTGCTGCATATTGAAGAGAGCAAATGAATCAAATGTTCACAGAGAAAAATAAATGGTGCAACCCAACTCTTCCCCTCAGACTGACGAGCTTTGGTAGCACCATGCACGGTGGTAAGAAGCCCCCCCTCCTGTTCAGCAGGACCTATTTACAGAAACAAAACTCAAGAGGAGTTTGATAGATACTACATTCAGAGAAAGGTTTTACAGCGCGCTCGTGTCGTACAACGTCAGACACCTGAAAGGAGGAAAAAGGAAATACAACCTCTGAGTGACCGTAACAAAATAGACTATTCTGCAAAAGGTAAACAGTAAAGGTTTATGATGCGTCTGACCTGCAGCGCCTTGCAAAAACATTCATACCTCTTGAACTTTTCCACATTTATGTTGCAACCACAGATTTCAGTTTATCTTATCAGGATTTTAAAAGGCATTGTGAACTCTGAAGTGGAAGGGAAATTATTTTCGAAATATCTCAATGTTTTGTATGCAGTAGTTTGTATGTATGTAATTTTCTTTACCTGAGACTTTAAATTTTTTTAAAATTAACCCACCCTAAATATACTAACATTGTGAAACATGGTGGTGGTAGCATCATGCTATGGGGATGCTTTTCCACAACCAAAGAGGGTTAGCTAATCAGTGTTGATATAAACAATGTTAGCTACCTTGGAAGGGTTTAGATCAATGGTGTCCAAACTGCAGACTGTGGGCCATTTGTGGCCCTCAGAATCTTTTTTTTTTTTTGCAGCCCTTGACTACAATGTGGCTTCCAGCTGCATATTGGCTGATGTAGAAAAATATCTCTTTTTTTTATGAAAGAAGGCCTTTCAAACACAATGCAGATAAATTAAAAATATTTTCAAAAATATAAATATTCGCAACACAAAATATCAATTCTCTATTAAATATGTTTTTGGCTTTAATAAGAAGAATTTTATAGTAAACTGACTTTTTTTTTTTTATTAAAATGTTGCTTAATAAGTTTACATTATAAAATACTCTACTTTTTAGGCCACAAAGATTTCTAACTGCAGCAAAAGGTGGCTCTGAATGCAGGTGGACATTTCTTAGATCGTTAATTTTAGAAACACAAAACGAGGAAATATTTTGAACTCTGTGGCTGTAATGAAACAAAAAGTGGAACTGGAAAAGCTGTGTGAACACTTTTGCCCGACACTGAGGGTCTACCGGTGTGAGCCTCTCTCTGCACACATTCCCTCACACAGGCTACTTTTCCATTTTTCGAAATTTTCATTTTCATTTTCCAAGCTATCCTAAGAAATATTTCTCTCCTGCTTCGAAGCAAAGCTGAAAACCTGAAGCTCCTGGAATGTCGTTAAAAGGCTCAATGAATCAAACATAAAAAACAAACAAATAATAAAACAAAACTCATCTCTGTGTTTGGAAGTAGCCGTTTTTAGCTCATAGGATTGATCATTCAGAGGTCACTTGACAGACACCTGCCTCAGCCAGACTGGTTTTAGCTGGAGTGTGACAACAGAAACCCCAGCAGGATTGGGGTAAAAGTTCATTCAGAGTCACTTTTCCCTTTGGCTTGAAGTGCTGGGGGGCCAAAACTTCCTGGTCCCACTTCCCGCCAAGAAACACGGAACGAGGCCACTTTCCTCCGAACCGACAGGAAGACTGACAGTGTAAATCCTCTAAGGTCAGGGGTCTCGACGGCACATGAGACACATCATAGCGCACACGTGTGCACACACACACCCGGAATGCCATGCGACTCAGAGCAGATGCACAGTCACAAAAAAAACAAAAAAAAATCCCTTTTTTGTTATTCAAGCTGACAAAGCCTTATCCGCTCAGGAAAGGAAGAGGCAAACGGCGAGAAAAAGAACTTCACAACTCTGCCTTCCCCCCCTGATGTGACAAATGATCAGAACCCCGTTCGGGGTTTGTGGACAAAATGAGGCAGTGCTGTCACTAGGATGAACGAGCAGCTCGGTCTCGGCCCGACCCCCGGGAGTGATTAACCCAACGCTTTCTTTGTCATATCTTTCACTTTTCCGGAAACGTTATGGTGCTTCACGGAGCGCGGATGTTATTGCTGTCTGAGTATTGCTTCGCATCTAAAAAAATAACTACCATTCAGGCTAGTTATTGCTGACAAGATCTGGAGTAACAGTAGAACCAACAGATGATTGGAAACAGTAACTCAGAGCAGCATGGAAGTGATGGGGCTCACATACGCAGCACCTTGCAAAGGTTCTCCGACCTCTAGAAGCTGTTCTAATTCTATCACGTTACAAGCACAAAGTGTGGTGTATTTCACTGGGACTTTATTAGATAAACTTAACACAAAATAAATGTAAGGTGGGACAAAAATTATACATGGGTTTTTTGCAAGTTGTTGCATGCTGAGGGGACGCGTCGCCAGGCACAGAAAATCTGGTCAGAGTTGGATGGGAACGTGGATGGAATCAAACGGAGGGGCCAGCCCTGGAAGTAAACCTCTGACAGGCTGCAGAAAACTTGAGACTCCAGCAGAGGTTCACCTTCCAGCAGTAACAACCCAAACATTCCCCTAAACACCCACAGCTGGAGGTTTTCTTCAAACCTTGCAGCACACAAGATTTTTGTGCAAATTTTCTTCCAATTCTCTATTACGCTCTATTTTTTTTCTCTCCATAAAATCCCAATGAAACACATTTAAGTCTAGTCGTAACGTGATACAATGTGAAAAAGTTTAAAAGTGTGACAACTTTCGCAAGGTATCGTAATGCTAAAAGCAAAAAGAAACATTTAAAAAAAAACAAAAAAAATCAAATAACAGCTCCCATGACCTTGATGTGACAGTTTTAGCTCTTATAGTGCAGCACATGTGAGGTACACGGCGGTACTTTGTACATAGACAAAATTATTTGGGTCACGATGAAGTCATGCAGCCACGGCACATAGCCTGCAGTGGCTACGTGCGGCCCACCTCACGTCACTGGACTGTGCTAGTTGCATGCTAATTACAGCTAATCCCATTAGTTAAAGATGCTGTCCAGTGTTGTTTTTGTTCTCACAAACAGATGTACCCCGACAAGAAGAACACGGCTGGTTAGCAAAACATGGATTCACAAAGTACAAAGTTTTTTTTGTTGTTGTTGTTGTTTTTTAAAAAGGGTGCTGACAGGAAAAAAAATATTTGGGTTGATGACATCACAAGAGGCACAAGAACCAAGCTGAACAGCCTGCAATAGCAAGGATTATGATGGACGACTTTGAACACTGATTCTGAGCTGAATTCAAGGAAGACGTTCAACCCTGTGTTGATTGAAGAATTCGATGGAAATGCTAAACGTAGAGGGGAAAATAAAACAATAATACAAACGGATTTTGTCAGAAGGACGCTGGACAGATTCCTTATACCTTTTGTGATGTCACAACAGGCATGTTTGTGCGGAAGCTTCCTTTTTACAGGATTTAATTTTAGATAGAAACAGACACAACTCGGAATAAAATGTTTTATAGATTAGAAACTACATCTAAAGTGAGTTTGATTGATTTTATAGAAAAAGTCTGGCGTGGTTTTGCTTTAAATCTAATGGTTTCGGTAGCTTTCTGATCAAATCACAAGAAATTTATCTATTTTGCAAAACTTTGGTGAATTGGATCTCCAATTAGATCCTGAGATGTCTTTTTAGATACTTAGATTTTTTTTTTTCCAAAGACTTAAATATAGGCTTCCTTTTTGGTTTTGTATATATAAACTAACACAAATACAGAGGGCAGGTACTGCTAGGGCGGGTCTGTTGGGAGCCTTTCTTATTGTTGCGCATTCATGCGCAATCGACAGCCAGAAGAGGGAGGAGAGAAAACCGGGAGGAGGGGGGAGAGAAATGGGCGAGGCGAGGAGAAAAAGAGGCTAGATTTCTTCCCCGGCGTCTGTGGAGCGGATCAGAGAGCATCGGGTCTATTTTTAGCTCTCCGGGTCTGCTCAGCTTTCGACGCACGTCCAGAGTGCAGCGGCGGCGGCGGCGGCGGCAACCGGGCGCCGCTGCTGCTGCTGCTGCACCAGACGGGCTTCAAGTGTTGCTCAGCCGCTGTTCCTCAGCAGCGATCATTTCTGTGCATTATGAAAACAACTAAAGCTGCAGAGCTGTCAGAAGGCGTGCGTTGTTTCGCGCACCGGAACATGGGGATGCACGTTCCTGCAGAAATTAAGAACACACAGAGTGGGCAGGATGCAGCCCACCTTCTTGGCCTGGCGCTGGGAAGACAGGGAGACACAGCGGGCTGCTGCGTCTCCAACCAGAGCTGCACCCGCATCCCTACGCTGCTGCCCTCCTCGTAACGCTGGACGGCTCCAGCGGAGGAGCAGAGTTGACCCTTCTCGTCCCACCCGGGGTCTCCGAGGTCACACGTCGCTGGGTGTCCGAGCACGGTGCGCCACGCTGGTCGGCACGCAGCCACAGCACACCAGCCACAGCGCCTTCTGGATCTCCTGGTTCCTGAAGGCGTAGATGACCGGGTTGATGACCGAGTTGTAAGTGGCAGGCACCAGCGTGGCGTAGGTGTACAGCGGAGGGTAGGTGTAGTCGGCTATAAGGGAGTAGACAGTGAACGGCATCCAGCAGGCGGCGAAGGTGCCCAGGATGATGGCCAGGGTGGACACGCCCTTCCGGGTGGTTACGTAGTGGGGCGTGGCAGCTAGGAAGTGGTGCTGCAGGGCGATCTGGTGGGCGTGGCGCATCACGATCTTACAGATCTGAACGTAGAGCTGCAGCATCAGGCCGAAGAGCAGCAGGAAGGAGACAGACAGGACCACGATGTTGTTCTTGGTCAGAGGTCGAACCACGCTGCAGGTGACCTCCTCGGCCAGGCAGTTGACCCCGGTGACCGGCAGCAGGCCGAGACACAGGGAGAGACCCCACAGCAGCACCAGCATGGTGTAGGTGAAGGCCGCCGTCCGCTCCGAGTTGTAGGTGAGGGCATAGTATAGCGACAGGTAGCGGTCGATGGTGATGGCCAGCAAGCTGAAGACGGAGGCCGAGAAGGAAGCCACCACCAGACCCACCGTTAGCAACTGGGCCGAGTCCGAGCGGAGCAGGTAGGCACAGGTGAAGTGAAGGACCAGGCCCAGACCGGCCAGCAGGTCGGCCAGAGCCAGGCTGCCGATCAGGAGGAACATGGGGGCTCTGAGCGTCGGGTTCTGCCAGATCACCAGCACCACCAAGGCGTTCTCGCAGGCAATCAGGGTCCCCGATGAGCACAGCACGATGTCCCAGGGGTTGACCAGCAGTGGCAGCTGGCTGGGCCGCAGGGGGGAGTCCTCCGCTGGGATCGACCCCAAGCTGGTGCTGTTGTCCATCGGGGCACCGCTGGCCCACGCTGTGGGATCAGGGCTCAGCCAGCTGGGGGAGACTAGTGGCTCCTCACTCATTGTGCCCCCCATCTGAAATTAGAGCACATACACTAAAATTACCACACGCAGAACGTTCAGGGGGTAAAAACACAAGCTCCATCAGTCTGTAGCGAGTGGCTCTCATGACGAGGCGAAGTGAACAGGGTTGACTTTCCTCTTCGTCTTTGCACATTTTGTTCAGTCATGAAGAGGTGATGTTCAAAAATAAGCAGGCGTAAGAATGTGAGAATATTACGCTAAACCTAGGCAAGGCAAGTTTATTTACATAACTATACACGAGGTAATCCAGAGTTCTTGACTCAGCATCACGGGAAAGACAGAAAGACAAAGCATCAGAATAAAAGCCTTTCATGAAGTTAAGACATGAATTTTAAAGAGATAAACGCATGTTTTAAACAGTTCATCAGTCAGATTGTTTTGATAAAAGCTAAAATAAAAAGTTATGCTTTCAGTCTTGTCTTAAAGGAACCAATCTCAGGTTTTCAGGGAGTTAGTTCCACAGCTGAGGAACAAAACGACATGCTATCTCGTCTTGTTTAGTTCTGGTCCAGGGAACTGAGTAAAAAAACGTCTCTGAAGACCTGAGGGTCTTTATGGTTCATACTTGACATGCAACGCAAAAATGTATTTTGACCCAAAACTGTTTAGCGTTTTATAAACCAATAGCAGAATTTTAAAATCTGTATAGTGCAGTTATTTGATCCATTTTCCTGGTGTTGGTCAGGACTAGAGCTGCAGCTCCAGACCGACCAGAAAAGATGTCACTGCTGTAATACAACCTACTCAAATTGAAGGCGTGCAGCGGTTTTTCCGTGTCCTCTTTTGACAGGAAACCCATTAATCTGTCACCATTTTTAAGATAAAGCTAAGCTGATTCAGTAACAGAACCTGGGAAGAGCATGGACCGCAGCATCAATCAACGTCACTGGCTGCTGCTCCTGTCGGCTAAAACAGAAAACTGGGAGAACAACTCAGACCTCAAACATGAATGTTTAAAAGCTTGAAAGTAAGGTATTGGCTTTTTTCAGGAGAATTATTGTGCAGAATTATTTTGCAACTAAAGGAAAAACACGCATTTTCCCATCTGACTTTTTTTTTATTTTCATCTGTTAAAGTGAGAATTATAAACAAGGGTCACAAAACTCTCCAACAAACATTTTTGACATAAAAAAAAAAACAAAAAAAAACTGCCCTCAAGTTCTCCACTGGGTTCGGGTCAGGCGAGGAAGGGGGCCATGTCATAAATTTTTAAACTTTAATACTTTCAGTTGCAAGCTATTCAGAGGTGTACTTTGATGCAGGTGATGGAGCAATGTCTTGCATAAAAATCACTGTCTTTTTGAAAGATGCCGACTTCTTCCAAGACCGTTGTTTGAAGAAAGTGTTTTTTAATAAGTGTTTTTATTAAAAAACACTTTCTTGGGAGTTGATTTTGAGCCCATCTCCAACCTGAAAAGGTCCAACCAATTTTAAAACTAGTTTTGATAAGTACAAAACTATAACTCCTTTTTTTGTTTGCTTTTATCAAGGATTTAAATTTCTTCAGTGTAAAAAAAAAAAAAAATTCAGCTTAGGTTCTACTAATTAAAGTTATTTTAAACTACAGTTGCTCAAACACCACAGCATCGTTAGATAGCTGTGGTGAACAATCTTGTTTTTTCTAGAGGCGTTACAGTAGAGTCCACAAATTCCAGTCTGGAAACTTATCATATTCATCTAAAGATGGCGCCCTGAGCGTTTACCCAAAACAGCCACTGTAAAGATACATGAATGCATCTCTTGGATTGTTTTGGTCTCTGATTAACAACAAATCAAAAGGCTGGGCTTGATCATTTTACCCAGCTGTGATTTAAAGCTGTTTTCATCACATTCACTCATTGCTCGGCACAGTCTCGGTTTTCTGAAAGTGGTACTGAGTGTTCTCCGGGCTTTGGAGACTAAAGCGCGCAGCATTAGTGTTACTGCTCAGAATTAGGCATATTTCGCTTCGTTAGTTCTTTTAAAAACGATCAAACACTCTGCAAGTACTAAATAAGGTGCAGCCGCGTTATCAGTGGAGAAGTGTAACAGATGGACTAAAAGTTATTACAACAGAGGTCTATTTCGGTCGAGGGCTGCGTTTATAAACGAATCCACAAAAGAAGCCGGCGGACAACCAAAGTCGTTGCTTTGCACTAACTTACAGGTTGCAGAAGTCAATATCGACAGCGCTGCCCTGCCAATGGCCACAGCTCAACCCACCAGCTGCCAGAGAACATACCGCACCCGTCACGGAAACGCCACCACATCCCTGCGCACCTTGCTTTGGAAAAAATGGCATTGCACCTTCACTCGCTCAGCCCGCATAATGAAGGTAAAGAAGAAAAAAAAACATGCGTTTCTCCATTCATGCAAAAGATGCTCAGTAATCACCAAGCTTCCATCCGTCCATCCATCCATCCGTCCATCCATCCAGCCTACCTTGACTCTCTGAGGTGCGACTTCCCGTCTAGATGGAAGAACGACAGCTTTGTATTCCCATGTTAGGGATGCAGATGATGCGGCGCCGGCGGACAGAGACGCAGCTCAGCGAGGAGAGGAAGAGGAGGAGAGAGGACCATGGAAGAAAAGACCGGGGAGGGAAGAGCGCGTCGGCGGCTCGGCCACTGACGGGGCCGTGGACTGCGGTGGTGCGGGGACGGAGCGGCGAGTGGAGCAGCAGCGGCGGAAGAGGAGGAGGAGGAGGAGGTGAGTGAGAAGAGAGGAAGGTGGAGATGAGGATGATGATGCAGTTGAAGGAGGAGTCCCAGAAGGGGCACACTGGTTGAACTCCGGTAATTTGCCTCGCGCTTCATCAAGGACAAATTTATTGCCGAGTAAACAAGAGTTGTTTTTTTTTTTTCTCCCTTAAATGTTGAGTATATAATTTAGGAGTTATTGTGGAAAATGTTTAACTTGTTTTTGGCCAGACTCAAGTTTCTGACGGGAGGCTGCTGGACGCAGAGAGTCGCTTTTCCTCCCGCGACGCCCTGCTATTCTGGTCCTGTCTGAGCTATTAACAGCAACCCCCGATGTGTGTCACCCACCTCCTCCTCTTCTTCCTCCTCTTCCTCCCTGTCCTCCACCTTCTGCTGCGAAGTCACCTCAGCAGACGTATATAGATTTAACTACACACACACACACACACACACACACCCCACCACCACACACACACACACACACAGTGATATTCTCATAAAACCTGATTACGTAGGAGCAATAAAAATGATTTTTTAAAAACAGATTTAAAAAAAAAAAGAATGCCGTGTGCACTTAAAACGGGGCCCAGGCTGCTTTTACATGTGTTACTGCATCAATGCGGTGTGACATGGAGAGGATCAGATTCAAACATTCAAATTTTCCTCTTAACAACCTGCAGCTTTACTTTGGGATTTATGTCAGGGGAGATTAAAGAACTGAAATAAATAAAAGCTTGTTTAATGAAATGCACTAAAAGATGCTTGTCTGTGCAAACTTGAGATAAAAGACCACAGACAGCCATCAGCAGATGACGTGACTCTCAATTAATCACCGACCCTAAAATAGACTTAACGCAATTTGATGCCCAAATGATATCCAAAATTTAATTTAATCACAAAAGAGGACTTTGGACCAGTGAGCAACATTTCAGCACTTTTTCTTGAATTCTCTATTTATTGCTAGGTCTTTCTAGTTTAGAGGGCCACATAAAGAGTTATGGTGGTCCAAAGACCTTAGGTTTGGTACAGTTTATTATGGAAAAGCATTCCATATTATTGTACAGACAGAAATACATTTATTTATAGCATAATCTTGATTGATCTTATATAATACATTTTCGGAGGGGTGGGGAGGTATTGGTCATAATCAAAATAATAAAAAAATTAAGCATATGCAATAACATTCAAATTTATTGAGATGCATGTGTGTGTGATGTTTGGCTGTGATGTTTACTGGCTCTGAATGGATTAAAAATAACTCCGGATGGAATAAAAAAACAAAAAAGCAGGAGTACCAAAGCACACCACTAGATGGCGACGTCGAGTCTCCCCATGAGTCATCAGTGGCACCTGTGGGACGCAGAAAGTGGAGCAGACGGTCCCTCAATCTTATTGGCTTTATTTCTTTTTCTTTAAAACAGAAAATGATCGCTTCACAACAGGCCTTTTCAAGCAACCCCCCACCCTCACATTAAGCTTGCCAACACCTACAAAACAGTATCAAAAGTGCACCATAGTGTTAATACATCTTCTCCGAGTCTAACATTTTCCAATGATAATATCTTAATGAAATATTTATACAAATACCATTCTGTACACTAGAAATACACAGCCCAGTGCTCCCTGTAAGCAGGGCACCCACCTCCTGTCCGTCCTCCGTCACGTCCATGACCAAAAAAAAAAAAACGTCCGTCACAGTTTAGGTTAACATTGTGGGAGGTGAAGACTCCAGGCCGATATTACATCATATGAATTAAATACCCATTCACCCCACACCCAAGGCAAAAACTAGAACAGCACTCATACAGCCAGTCAAAATCTGTACAACCCTCAGTCCCTTCTTCTGAAAACAATCATGACACAGTTTCATTTGTTGCCGTCTCTCTCTGTCCTCGCAGCAGCAGCGGTGGATGAAGGGGAGCAGGGAGGGCATGGGAGGAGGAGGGGGGGTCAGCTGGTAAGTAGGGGGGGCTGCCACAGCTGAGCTGCGGTGCTGAGGTGCTTAGAAGCCTCAGGTAGAAGCAGGTATGACGCCGTGCGAGTTTACAATCTGCTGCTCCCCCCACCCCACAAAGTTAGAAGAGAGCGTCTCTCTGGGATGATGTGGCAAAGCGCTGCGGTCCACATCTGGTTTAGTCTCTGGACTGGTAAAAGAGGATGTAGCCCGACTCGGAGTTCTTGGAGATTTCGGAGGTGAGACCGTAGAACTCTTCGATGGCCTGGGCGTCGATTTTCTACAAGAGCAGAAGCAAGACGGACGGCTCAGTTACAGAACAAACAGACATGAATCCTATGGGGGCTGCACACAAAACAACCTGCTTACCTCTACAATGTCGTCATCAAACAGCAACCAAAAGTCATGACTTTTTACAATGGCGATGTAGTGACCCCTGTTTGGACCACTGGGAAAAAAAAGAAAAAGAAATACAGTTTATCCTTTAGATCTACAAATTTACAGATTCAGCTTTAAATTTATGAGGTTTTCAGGTAGTTTTAAAACATTCTGGACATTTGAGAGAAGAATATATTTTCCTAAAGTGTTTCAAAACTTGTTGTAATGCAAGGTTTTTGTCATATACAATAATTACATGACAATGATTGATTTCAAAGTCTTTTCCATACGACATGTTGCATCCATTCCATGTACTTCAAAGATTTTAGAGGGAAAATGTAAAACAAAAAGCTCCAACAGTCTTAATTTTCTAATATTTTGTTGAACCATCCTTTGATTCAGTTTCAGCAGAAATCTATTCATCCCAACTTAGTGACATCTCTGCAGGCCTGAACAGGCAAATTTGCAGATCTTCTGTTAGATTTAATTTTGAACTAAACGGAAAATGAAATCCCTCTTCGACTTTCTGGCAGATAATTGAAGGTTTTGAGTCAAAACTCAGATTTACATAATTCCATCCACCTTGGCACAAACTGTTAATCCAAATGACCTTCAACGATGATGCCACCACCACCTTGTTTCACTTCTGGTGCCTCATTTGTGGCCAAAAGGGTAAATGCATACTACAAGACATTCTCCAAAACAATTTATGGAGGTTTTAACCAAGTTTTAACACCTGTTTTACAACCATGTATCTCAGTGAAGAGTTGCAGAGAAAATAAGAAATGTTTGTAGAGAATAAATCCAGAAGTTGCCAGAAATCCCTGTAGCTCCTTCAGTGTCAACTTTTTTTTATAGCAACTGACTGTGGAAAATGCATATTGTTTCCACTGTTAGACCTTACTGCTGCCTTTGAGGCAGACAGCTGGCGCAATGGGTGGGAATCACAAACTCAGTTCTATGACGGAGGTTTTTCTGTCAGGATTGGCATCCCTACCTCCTCTAGTGCTGACCCAACATGTCGGCTAAAGCTCTATTCTTGGGCCTTTTGTTTTTTCCCTGCACCTTTTTGTCACTGGGAACTATGCTTTGTAAATAATGGATTCTATTCCATTTATATGCAGATGAATGTTACATCTACTCCCCCTCAAGCAGTTTGATTCTCACTCTATTGAGTCACTTCTTGACTGATATGGATGGCTCTTAAATCACTAAGGGGTTTAGACTGGAGCTAGCTCAAATTAGAGATGACATTTTACACATGCAGGGCTCTTATCCCACTCTAAAGTTCAACCTTTCCCTCCGTTATTGTTTGTTTCGTGCAGAACTCAAGTCTGTTTCAGCACGCACTTACTGAAAAACAAGCAGGGAACACCTTAAATAAACACAGACATACAAACTCCCACTCTCAGAGTCAAAAGGAGAACTGTTTTAACACTGGTTGCTCATTCACATGCTCACCTCCCACAATGCACTACCACAGCAACCAGGTCGTATAACCTCTCGGGATTGGTGGCGTCTCCAGAGGTGTTGAAGAGACGGAGCTCCAGAGGGAAGACAACACGATAGGACAGCTTGGTGTATCGCTGGAGCTGCTCCATGTACTTAAAGCGCTTCAGGTGCAGAGCCAGAATCATCGGCAGCTTCTTCACACGCATCCTGAAGGGCCGGAAATGAATGAAATTAACCAAGATGATGAACAATTTACAGGGACTTTCACAATTATTCACCAGAAACTTCAATGTATTTAACTGGGATTTCAATATGAAGCACTGGATAATTTTGAGGTGGAAGGAAAAGGCTCCAGCAGATGTACACATATAAAGGTTGAAAGTCTGGCCTACTCTTTGCAAAATAGCTCAAACTCAGTCACACAGGATGGAGACCATACTTCCTAGATGTGGTATTTTCTTCCAATTATCTCACGCTACTTTGTGTTGATCTCTCACATAAATTCCCAGTAAAAGTCATTAAAGTTTGTGGTTTCAATGGGACAAAATGTGAAAAACTTGAGGGGCATAAATATTTTTGCAGGACATTGGACCCAAAAGAATCTGCTCCACTGACCTCTTGTGCGCCTCCTGCTTGCTTCTACATTCCTCACAGTAGTATTTGTACTCACTGCACAGAGTCTCTGTGTTACTGAACCCTCTGAGAGGAAACAAAAGAAAAACAGTTAATCCAGGGTCCATGCTTACAAAAATAATCCTACATCTTCCTGGTGCCGTTCGTGTGTTCCCAAACAAAGTTTTAACTGCTATTATATTAAGTAGATCTTAAATCAATTTTGTTTTTTTTATAACTTTAACCTTTTTGATAGTACAGAGGTCCAAAAAAGGTTTTTAGGAAGCTTATACCAACATGTCTGCTGTAAAAAAT
>CAEFZY010054835.1:0-12660 GCA_903066815.1 Brachyrhaphis roseni | reverse complement strand
TCTTATGCAGGAGGATTTATTAGAAAGGGGAGTGGTGAACAGTTCACTTCCCATCAGAAGGTTTGTGTTTATCTTGACCAAACTTTAGCTTTTTGAAATTTTCAACTTCAATTTAGACAAATAAAATTATTTAAATACCATCGGTAAGCTAACTAACCATTTTGATTATTATCAAATACTAACAGTAGTACAGCAACCTGTCATTCTAAAGCAGTTTCATGAAGAGGATGTGCAGGGCTGACCATAATTATTGTGATTTTTTGGGGATAATCCTTCATCTCCACCATTATTTGCTGAGGTTTAACAGCAGTCCACTGAACAGAACCAGTCTTGTTCATCACTCTGTTTAGATTTTTTTAAATGCCCAATCTGATGCTGCTGCCCCAACACATGATGGCAGAAGAGATTACACTCCCCACAACAGACCTATAGAAATCTGCAACAGCTTGCTGCAAACTTTGAAGGATCCAAGCTTCCTCACAGTGTCCAGTCTGCTCTGTCCCATCTTGTAGATAGTTTCACTATTGACTCTCCGGTCCAGTCTGTTGTCCAGGTGAACACTGAAGTATTTATGCTCCTTCACCACCTCCCCCTTTTCTCCCATGATGGAAAGTGTATTTTACTAAACCTTGTTTGTTTTGAAATCTGCAATCATCTCCTCTGTGTTTTCACATTGAAAATGAGATGATTGCTACAACACCATGTCACAAAGCGGTGAACCAGCCTGCAGAACCATTGGAGTATTTCTGCATATAAAATGACTCTGACTTGTTCTCTTTTGAAGTGTAGAGAGTGAAATGAAATGATGACAGAACATGCCCCTTTGGTGCTCCTGTGCTGCTGACCATCTGCCTCTAGACAGTCATTTAGTCTTACAAACTATGGTCTGTTTGTCAGGTAGTCATTGATCCAGATGGTCGGTCATTGATCCATTGTCTCTCTGGATCCAGTCATTGATACAGACAGACAAATCAAGCTTTGCCCAGCCGGATGTGAACAAAGTAAAATGCTCTGGAGAAATCAAAAAACAAGATCCTCACTCTGCTGCCTGCTATGTGTGTTTATTGATGCATGCTTATGTCAGAAGTAGGTGTATTATGTAGTGTGGTGTCCTGGTTTAATGCCTTATTTATGTGTCAGTTGTGTTACCACTGCACACCACTAGAGGGAGTAACAGACTTTAAGGATGCAACTATGGAACAGAATTAGAAACATATGGAACAACATAAAGCTCTAAGAACTGTAAACTAAAGTCAACAAAATAGTGAAATTCAAATATATGCCGAGAGTGGATCTACTTCGTAAGGCTGAAGATATGACATGTAGGGACTTCAACTCCAACACCAAAGCAATAAGTAGCTTTCAGGGGTCCTGATATCTGCTGGCTTTCTGACTCAGATGGACCAACAGGAGTCTCTCTAAGACCTTCATGAAGTCAGATTGGGACATCTGTCATCGTTGATGACTAATGGATGAGACTTCTGGAACCACAACAATGGAACTTTATCCTCGGTCAGGATAAGATATGTCAAAAACATAGATGGTAAAAACACTCTCACCTCCACATGGCAAATTGCCTTTCCTTATGCTTTGTTTTATCAAGTCTAGAGAATCCCAGAGCTCTTCACAATATATTCAGTCATTCACACACATCCAACTGCCCTGGGACAGTCTAACAGAGGCAACCACTGGGCCCTCTGACCACCACCAGCAGGCAAGGCAGGTGAAGTGTCTTGCCCAAGGACACAACAACAGAGGCGGACAGAGCATGAGATCGAACCAGCAACCAGGTTCAGATTTACAGGATGAACTCCCTCCACTATCGCCATCCATCATCTGGAAAATGACATTCTAGGAGATCAATACCTTGATTGTTAGCTGAGGAAGATTAATAGTTTGGGAATTTTTAACCACCCACAAAAAAAAGATGAATTTGTTTGCTTGTTTCTTAGTTTTGTTGAGAATATATTAAAATGTTGCACTGGCGAGTTTTGCCTGGGAAAATTAAAAAAATACTGTAAATATACACACTCAGAATCTGAATAGAGCTTTTCATCAGCACCACTTTGCTTCCTGTATTGAGTCCAGGAACCAGAGGGTAGATGCTCTTCATATTCATGTTGAACAGTATTTAACAGACAAGCTTAGCAGCTGTAAACATCTGTCTCATTATCCAGGAAGCCAAGTTTATATAATAAACTGCAAACTAATATTTTTAAATTGTATAACCTCAATTCATTTTGGTGCAGAAAGCCATCTGTGTTTTTTTGTTTGTTTGTTTGTTTTGTTTTGTTTTGGGTTTTTTTAGCGTAGGATACGCCTCCTACTGGCACAAATAAATAATTGCATTTGACAAAATATCCACTTGTCTGATCTGACACTGTAAATGGTTGTTAAAGGTGTCAAAAGACTCATCACTTCTGATGTGCATCTCTCTTAGAAGTTCTTTTTCTAAAACTATGTTAAAACAGCTTCTTTCACTTGAGCTTTTCTGAAACATCACTAAATGCATTATTCAGGTGGAGTTGTCTGCTGCTTCTTTGTGTATGACTGTGCGCTCATTAAGCTTCAGCAAAGTGAACTTCACACACCAATGTGAAACTCCTGAGACTTTCAGATGACACCATTGTGATTGATCTGACACATCAGCTGGTCCACTGGTGAGGTCAGAACCAGATGGAGTTCAACCCATTCAAGACTTTGGAGATGAGAGCAAGTATCTGGACAACAGCCCTCAACCTCACTAAGTCCCTCATCCTCAGCAACATGGTGTTTCCTTTGTCTCTCTGTTCCCATCTATAATGTTTTACTAGAAACCCAAGGAAATGTTTGAAGTGTAGTTGAGGCATCTTCTTTTAGATCTGTAGTAACTTCTGGATATAAAACAAAGTACAGGAAATTCTATGGGACGATCTTAATTTATCGGGCTTAGACCACAGCAAGTTGTGTATTGATATCAATAATAAAGAGCAACTGAATAATCATAAAGTTTGGCAGAAGCCTGGTAACAAGCCACTCATTAGATTCAGGTGTGTTGGAGCAGGGCTGCATCTAAAACCTGCAGGACAGAAGATCTTCAGGACTACTAAAGGTTACTATGGATACAAAGCATAATAGTTTTAAAAATGTGTTTGTGTGCAAACCACCAAGGATATCATTTGAAATTAGTGATAGTATAAGGACTGTCACTAATTGAGGAACAGGCCATTTCTTCAGACAACTGGTGGGGAATGTGGTTCACAACCAGACTAGAGAGGATCTTGAATGCATCTAGATAAGATTAATAAATCAGACAAGCTGAATATTACGTTGTTTCACAGAAACCAACAGACTCATAATCTGGTTTTAATGAAATAACTTTATTGCAACACTTTACATTTCAAACTGTGACAAAATTCTATTAATTCAACATATTTCAGAAACAGTTGCTGGTTGCGCTCTAGCGCTTCACACTGGAATAGACACATTCCCTCAATGCTCCATCTGTTTTTGTTCTTGATATGTTGGTCTTTTGATGACTTACAGAAGCATATTGGAGGTTTTCTCCGTCTTGGGATTCCTAGAGACAAATATAGACTATATGTACCACAACAGATGCTTGTTAAAAAAAAAAAAAAGAAAGACTGAACAAAATGTATTGTTCCATTCCTCTCTTTGCTAGTAGCTGCACAAACTATTTGAAACTATGCTTACCTGCATATTTGGGGAAGAAGTTGTTGAAGATATTTCAGAGGAGTCTGTGTATAAAACAGACCAAGAATAGTTTCACTTTGAAGCTTAAAGAGTATTTTATCTTAATTTCAAATGGCAACACATACCTGCATGCTGCCTTTTGTTCATTTTGAAGACTGAGAAAGCCAGTATAGCTGCCAGCAGGGTGGTGAATGTCAAAGCTCCACTCAGGAGATAAACCAAGACAAGAGAGACAGCTTTACCTGCAGAAAAACATGAACCAGTAAACAATTGGCTACTGTAGGGTTTTTTGTCTGCACTTATAGTACTAATTTCACACCCTAAACTTATCAGAAGGATAGATTTCATCATCAAGTCTAGAAGATGAAATGCACCCAATTGTATTTTTTTTAATTTAATTTCCTTTATTTAACCAGGTAAACACCGTTGAGATCTGGATCTCATTTTCAAGAGGGACCTGGGCAGAAATCTGCAATACACAACAACCTGGTTACAAAATAAAACCAATTAATACATATGCACAAATATAAAACAATAAAAACAATTTAAAAGCAGTGACACTGTTTCATAGAAGCTTGTTGCCTATCTTTAAGAACCACTCGAAATAAGTCCAATAAAATAGTTTCCGACATCTTGAGTTTATACTGGAGCTGATTCCACGCTGTAGGAGCCGACACACTGAATGCTTTCTTCTCTTTTTCAGTTCGAACACGTGGAACATGCAGAAGAATAATGTCATTAGAGCGTAAAGAATGTGAACTGATAGATCTATTCAAGAGAGAGCTTAAATATACTGGTGTTAGTCCAAGTAGAGATTTATATATCAAGATAATCAAATGATTGTTTCTTCGTACACTTAAAGGAGGCCATTCAGCTTTTGCATACAAATCACAATGATGTGTAAAATGTCTACTACCAGTTACAAATCTTAAAGCACAATGATAAACAGTGTTACATTTTTCGTAGCAGAAAAAAAAACAGAAATGAAAGAATGAACAATATGAATAATATGAGAAGCAGGATTGTCTGAAAATGTTTGGTTCAAGATAAACAAGTATTTGTGGAAATGAAAAATGACTCACCTTCAGAGTCCAGCTTGGTTCTGTTTCCAAACAGTATTTCTCCACAGGAGGCAACAGCACAGTTCGTCCCATTAGGGTCCTTCATGGGCAGGTTGTACACACAGGTGTGTGTTTGTGTGTTGGGATCACTCCTGACCCCCTGAGTGTAAATGAGTCCAGGTTGGGATTCTTCAGAGTTTCTGAACCAGTAAACATTGTGTTGTCCACCACAGCTCCCAGTTTGCATTGTACATTTCAGACTCACAGAGTCTCCTTGCTTGATGTTCTCAGATTCTGACTGATGGACCAAAGTCTCAATAGTGGAACCCGAACCTTTTACACTGAGTGTAGTTGCTTCACAAAAGTCATAGTCATTTAAATTGCTCCGTACACAGTGGAAAGTCGCAGAGTCTGAATTCTTCACATCTGATATCTTCAGCACAACATTCCTGGGATCTCCAGTGTCCAGGGAGAAACGAGAGTTATTGAATTCCTCCGTAAAGACTGCAGTGTCTACAAACATTTTATGTTTGTAGAACGTACACATGAGCTTCGGTTCCTGTCCCAGAATTTGTTTGTACCAGTAAAACATCACCACTGTGTCATCTTGGCAGAGGCATTGCAAAGCAACGTTGTTTCCAACATCTACTGAGTAAACAAGTGGCGATTTCTGTGTCAAGTGTGTTGAATGAGCTGAGGACAAATAAATCACAAAATTAAACATTTACTTTGACTTAAAGAACTTTGTGCCGCAGCTTTAGCATGATTAGAAGCAAAGATTCTTGTTAAAAGTTCAAGAAAAAGCATCTGCAGAATCAAACTCACCCATAGTCACCACAAGCAGAGTTGCTGAGTACAAAGCCAAGGTTGGAGAAGTCATTGCACTTTAATATGCAGAGGTGAAAGAGCTGAAGGTTAGTACGCTCACCCCTCTTTAAACTTAAGACTGTTTCTGATTGGCCAATCAGACTTACAGTCTACTTCTGAACAAATCTTCCGTGCCACCTACCTGAGCAACTGATATCTCTTGAATCCTAGATGGACCACATAGGTATTACATTTATATCGCATTTATTATTTAACCACTTCAGGTTAATGCCCTTAAACTTTGTTGAATTCATCTCAGTGATGATTTTTGTCACTAGTGAGCTACATTGACTGTAACCAGGCAGAAAAGAGGGGAAGACATCCAGCAAACGTCTCAAGTATTCAAACCCGGAACTATAGCCTTGTATATGAGGCACCCGCTCTAACGCTACACCATGCAACACCCCAAAAATTATTCAAAGAAGCCACATTTTCCAGTTTATTAGTAACTGTACCCATTGCTGAGACACAGTTGAATATTTCAAATGTTTTAATTGAGGAAAGGAAGAAAGGAAGGGGTTCATTTATGTAGAAAATGTATTTACTGTCCACCTATCCAGGACTGGTTCCAATCATCAGAAATGACTGTGCACTCACCTATGATCTAATGTTAGCTGGTACATTAGAAAGGGTCAGAGGCAACTTGAAGGTGAATGAAGGTGAAGTCTTTATTGTCCCACACAATTACCACACACAATTATAATCAAACAAATCCACAAGGAATAAATCAGCAAGATATTCTAAAATTTACCAAGCTTGGTCAAGTCGAGAGGTTTAATGGTCTTTAGGACAAGACAACATTAGTTCCTTATAGTTGGTAACCTGTACCTTTGACCTGAGGCAGGGGTTCCCCAGTCCAGTCTTAGATTTACTATCCTGCAATTTTTAGATGCATCCCTTCTCCAACACACCTGAATCAAATGAACCTCTGGTTACTGGGCCTCTGAAGAGTTAAATGATGGCTGGTGAGGGAATTTATCCATTTGATTCAACGTCGATGAACCAGGGATGCATCTAACAGTTGCAGGCTGGAGATCTCAAGGAATTGACCTCTGACCCGAGGGAAGGAGGATAAATTCCTCTTAAAGTAGGGAATTCTGCTGGCTAAGATTGTTTTGACCTTTTTCACAATCTGTCTATTCCAGATATCAGACAGGGTGAGACATTGAATGCCAGTTATCCATCCATCCATTCATCCATTCTCTAACACCCTTGTCCCTAGTGGAGTGAGGAGGTGCTGGTTCCTCTCCAGAGAATGTTTTGGGCGAGAGGCGGGGTCATCCTGAACAGGTCGCCAGTCTGTCGCAGTGCCAATTATTCTGTTGGTCATTTCAACAAGGCTGAACTGAAGTTCTTGTTTGTCAAGGACAAGTTGCCATTCAAAACAATAAAAGCAATTTTATCAATGCTGAAAAGATTGACATTTTATGAAAACATAGTCTTTGCAGACCGTTCTTGCAAATTGCTGCTACTTTAACAATCTCGCACTTAAATTTGAACATCATGCTTGAACATTGACCTCTATTTATTCGCTCATATGAATAAAGAAACCACAGGCAGTCTTCCTGTGTACAACCAAGAGGTGAAGTTTCCATGAGTGGAAACCTGTTTGCTGTATTATGAACCCTCTTTACCACAAAACGTGAAACCAAATTCAAACACTGAGAGCTGACTACTTGTAAAGCTCTACCTTCCTGTTTAGAAGAGGGTGTTGTTAGGTAAGACAGATTTCTGAGCAGGATCAGAGCGCGTTTCCATTGTGCTGCTTGATTGGATCGCCTTGTCATGCAAATAATCATGGCAGCCCTCCATACCGACCACATGAAATGTTTTCTTGTCAGACCTTTAAGGCCTTTTTTGGACATGCTGTCTTATTGTGATTGGACTGCAGCCAGATTCAATAAGTAGATGAAAGCTGAACTTGTACATGGACAAGTACAAGTTCATAAACCTGATCCTCCAGCTCAGCCATGATTAACGTTTTTTGGGGTCTACTTCTTGACTTTTTGTCCAGTTCACATAGCAACAGAAACCTTGTTTGTACAGATCATTTCATCTTCTTTCAATGTCTGAAAGAAGTTGATATGAAAGCCATTAGCAAACTTTGACATTTTAAAGCCAAAAATCTTAAACTTTTGATGAGTTGATGAACTTGCTGACATTAACTCTATATCGGGCTGCATTTGCCACTAATTACATATTGTATTGATTGATACTGTGTACTTTTCAGCTAAATTGTTGTCATTATATATTCTTCTTTGGTTTGTTATTGTTATTTATTGGTTCTCAGTTTTTTTCTCTCTGTCTGCAGGTGTAAAAACAGACTTGCAGGGTTTGTTCTTTACCCTTCTTTTTCTCATCTACTCTTTTCTCCTTTCCCTTTAAACTTTCTGTTCCACCTTTTTCCTTGTTCTTCGCTTTATCCCGATTCGATTAAAATATTTCGTAGACACTCAAACCTCCTTACAGATATTGAAATTTCCCAACAGCGCTTCCTTCAGTTTTGAAACCCACGAGTTTCAAACCCAACAATTCTATTGCAGTTTTTTCTTTTGCTTTTTTTTTTTGCGCCTTATGGTTTCAGTTTACATTGATCATACAAAATAAGATTAATCTGTGGCTTGTGGTTATGGCACCATGATCTGTATCGACAATGTTTAGGTCCTATTTCTGTTTTTGGGTGCAAATAGAGGCGACACATCGGTGGTTACCTGCGGCGCTGCTAGCTGTGTGTGAGGACAATTCTATTTAGAGAAGCTTCAAGTCACAGAATGAGTCCAGTAGTGAAGAACATGTCTGAGGTTTGTTTGCTGTAGCCTGAAGGAACACACATGTTGGCTTCATACGCTGTGATTGCACCAATGTGCAATCACAACATCTGACGGAGACAGTGCATGACGCAGAACTGAAGGTGGTGACAAACCAGTGAGTAAAAAGAAAAAATAATCCCATTTATGTAAAATACATTAAAATGTATTAACTGCACATTTAAGTGAGATTTGTCAACACTATCACTGAAAGAGTCAGACTGTCAATTAAGAACTCTGATGGAGTTGACAAAATGCTAAACTACCTCAATTTATATGATGTTATTCCGAAGGCGGTCATATTGTAGCTCATCAGGTCCATGAGATCTTTACAGTTTACCAAAATTAAGCATTTATTTCACTAAATTTCATCAAAGTTTTGTAAATTGTCAGGTGTGGTGTTGACACATCATGGTTGTGACGAACAACTTAGGAATAAAACAGAAGAAAAAACTAAAGAATAACATAAGCTAACTAGAGTTGCTTAGCCCTCTTAGAAAAGGAAGAGAAAGACAAAGGTCATGGGGTCCTCAGAAGTTCTGATGCCCCCCAAAAATGCCTGATTTTTTTACATTCTTTTTATGTCTGACGGTGTTGACAAAAACTGGGGACAAATTTCAATTGAATTGGAAAGTATATAAAAATGATTTTTAATTCAATTTATTGATATTTTTATAATTATTTATTTGAATACTTATACTTAGTTGTCATAATATATTAACTAAGTATTCCTTTATTTGTTTTAAACTATTATAATGTATTGAGTTTTGCTCCAGGACAAGGGATTTTAAAGACACAATCCACCTACTACAAAGTTTAAAATAAAAAAATATTCAGCAAACACCAGGAAAACATACATCATTGTTCTCACATGGCCCTGGTTAGTTTAGTCAGATATTTGAAAAAATTATATTTTGTGTATATTTTATTCAAATTTTGTGCTTTATCCCTAGGACCTGTTTTGTCCCTCTTCTCAAGAATCACTGCTAATTGTCTTCAGAAGCTGTTCATATTGGACCTAGAAAATGATTAATCACTACTTATTATTTTATAAAAAGGAATTTGTTCACACCAGAATCACCCCACTATGGTGGTAATCTTGATTAAAACAAGATATACCTTTGCTACATCTATGAAGGAAGCTTAAAGTTCTGCTTGAGATCTTAAAGATGACAATGACAAACGGTTTAATTGATAAGAAATGGAGCCAAGAGGGACATGGTAACACTGGAGGAGCAGCGGAGATCCACGGCTCAGGTGGGAGAACAGAACAATCAAGGATCAATGCTAAGGCTATAAAGTAATACATGCAAAATGTAATGTAAAAAGAAAAGGTAAGCATAAATTATTTTTCATAATAACAATAATAATAATAAACACTAGTTTGAGTTGATCTGTTACATAAAATCCCAGTAACATACATTGAAGGTTTGTTGTTAAGTGGTGACATAATGTCATGGTTAAGGATATGAATACTTGCAAAGCCATGCATGGACTAGAGCACTTTACAGTAATATTTAGATTTAAAAAATATTTATAAAATGATGGAAATCTGTCATTATTATGACTTTATGGAAGAAATACAGTCAAAATGTCTTCAGTTGAGTTTCTCTGCATTGACATAAACACATCTAGTCCAGATGGAGTTTGTCCGTCTTGCTGACAGATTTGTCTGGACATGGTCCTCATGTTGGACCTGCAACGAGATTTATAACAAAATAAGTTCCACAATATCACACAAATGTGAATAAAATGCTGATCTGAGCAAGATCAGCTCTGCTGGGGTTGTGGATGGAGGTGAAAGTCCTGCACAAGACCCTAACAGCCAATGACAAATGTTTGTTACCTCCAATAGCAACATTACAGGTACAAATGGAAAACGTTTCTGTACCAAAGCAGCAGTTTGTCTCCTCAATGATCCAGACTAAGGATCCCAGATAAACACTCAGGGCACAGATGGTGAAGATGATGGAGAAGATGAATATCATAGCGTTGGGATCGACCGTAACAATGCTTTGAGACATTACATCATCTGCAAATAAATGATTGAAGGAGCATTCAGAGTACTGGATTTCTTTGTGATAAACGCAGATCATGCAGAATTGTAGAGTTTTACATCACTGTATGCAGCTGAACTTAAACTCTATTCTGTAAATTGTAACATTTTATCTAACTGACAAAGATGAGTGACTATAACTTGCTCAAAGTTTCAACATTCAAACTAAGTCCAGTGAATTTTTGGGTGTATAAGAATTACATTGTCGACTTTAATCAAACAAATGAATATATCATATTTTTATTTATAATAAACACTTGATTTAAATAAGTCGAGGGCTTCTTGAGGCAAAAACGTTTTAAAAATTTGTTTAGTTAATTTGAAGTAATGTGAGGGTATCTGACAGTTAGGAGTGGCCAGCAAACGTAATTAAACCACTTTTTTTATTTGTCACAAAGATTAGTTTTGAGATGTTTAAGGCGAAAAGGTAGACCAGCACTTCATGTATGCAGTCAGTTCATCAAGAACGACAAACTAAGAGTGCAGCTCTTATTATTTGAATACTGTTTATCTAATTCCAATACTCAGATTGTTCAAATTACTAAAATTCCACAAGTTAAAGTTACTCATTCAGTTAACTTAATGAAAACTACAAAAAGAGGCAATGAATTTTCATATATTTTTTAAGTAAGGAGAACTTCTAAGTTTTTAAGGTGTACATGCATTGTGGTGCTGCCTTACTGTGAATAATCCTGGTTCCTTTCCCCAGCAGTATGTGTCCACATGCAGTCACAACACAGTGGTAGGTTCCAGCATCATCAGAGTCGATGTTCTTCAGGAAGAGCTTGTGCACGCACGTTTCTCCACTTCCATCCCTCTTACAGCTAATGGTTTCATCTCCAGACGAGGAAATCATGTCTGCAGGAGAGGCATGAAGGTTTTTCAACCACATGACTGCGGTGTGTCCTGCTGAGCACTGACCAGCCAGAACGGTACAGCTGACGGTCACTGAATCTCCTGGCTGAACTGAGCGGGTCTCTGGCTGCTGGGTCACAGAGTCGCTGCTCAGCTTCAAGCCTTGGAAAACAGATTAGATTAAACGTTATTCACTAGCACAATATTGGGTTCATTAGAAATGAATCCACAAAGATATGAGTACCTTTAAGAAACAGAGAGGTTCCTGATCCAAACTGAACCTTATCTCGGTGCATCTCTCCACAGAAGTATGTTCCAACATCGTCCCATGAAGTTGCTGATATCCTCAGGCGATTGCTGATGCTGTCAAATTCAACTGACAAACGGTTTTGAAATTCATCAGCAACTACGCTCCGATTGTTCCGATGATCGACTGTTGCGATCGGCTGCAGTCTTCTTCCCGCTGTCAGTTTGTACCACACTGTATTCAGAGCTGCGCTCTTCATGTCGCATTCGATGGCGGCCGACTCTCTGAGCTTCAGCGTCTGAACAGAAACGGGCTGAGAGATTTCACTGAACTCGGCTTCACCTGAGGTTAACACACATTTTATCAGCTTTGTGTTTGAAGGCAGAGAGAAAGGCTTGAACTTGAAAAGATGAGTTACTCACACGACGAGTAGAGCAGCAGCACAGTCAGAAAGAACACAGCCATCTTTGGTGCTTCTTCTTCTTCCTCAAAGTGGTTCAGAGCTCCTGACATGGCCGACCGTTCCACAGGTTTATCAGTTTGTACCGGCATTGAGCCACGTCTCTCGAGTCTCATTGGTGGCTTAGTTTCCTCCCACTCATGACTTAAAAACGAGGAGGAAAATTATTCATCTGCCTTGTTATAAGCACTTATTATTTAATAAAACCAGTGTCAGTTCACCAACAATGTAACTTTTGTCTGATTGGATTTCCAGATCAGTTGCAGCGTTGCCACCACCTGCCAGCAATAATGTTGACCTTTATCACAGCAACGCACTGAAAAACAGGACTTTGAAGCAGCTTTTAAAAAGAAGATTTTACATCGGTGGACGTTAATGGTTTCACTTTGCCACACAAAAAAACACATTTGTTTTAAATGTTTCAACTTTAACATCACATCTACTTCATCCTTTTAATTCATCACAAGTCAAGTTTAAAATTTACTTCCTCTTGTTCTTTACTCACCCTCTACAATTCATTTAAAACCTGTTAACCTCCACCCGCCAGAAGCCGCCAGAAGCTTATGCACAATTGTTTTACATTCCGAAATGCCAATGGTCACAAAAATAGTATA
>CAEFZY010054831.1:0-23530 GCA_903066815.1 Brachyrhaphis roseni | reverse complement strand
ATCCATAAATAAGCCGCATCGTTGTATAAGCCGCAGGGTTGAAAGCGTGAGACAAAAGTCGCGGCTTATAGTCCGGAAATTACGGTAATTATTTTCAAATAAATAAAAACTTGTGTCTAATTGGTTTTACTGAAAAGATGGGAAAATCTAATTCATTCCAGATCAAAAAATAAATAATATATTAATCAGAAAATTGTTCTTTTATGAAGGCAAATGAATCAGTTTTTAACAGAAATCTCAATGTACCTCATGACTGCTTTCTTTAAAATATTTAATGTGTAGTTTATTCTTAGTAATACAATTATTGTAGCATTTTTATCAATACACAAAAATTACAGCAGGTTTTATGGCTTACAACCAATCACTTAATAAAAGTTTATTTATTTAGCCCATTTCAGCCACAAGGCAGTTCAAAGAGCTTTACATTGTAAAAACACACAAAAATACAAAGTTACAGAAAACACAATCAACAGTTGCTGTTGTTACACATCAAAATGTTGATTAATGTTTCTTACTTTACAAGCACTTTTAACTTGAAGACTTTGGCACAAGTTTGAGGTGTTGTTTGACCTCACCCTGTTTCAGGCTGATGTACAACTTTCTCTTCCATGATGCTGTTTGTTCGACTGGATTTTATTTAGGGGCATCAAAGTAACAAGAACTGAATGTAAATACAAACCATGCTAGTCTTCTTCTTCTTTTTTATTGAAGACGTTTAAAACCGTTTGACCTCTTTCTTGTGTAAAGCGCTGTAGATTGCTGATCTCCCCCATCCGTCAGTATGGCAAAGTCACTTCTGATTGGCTCAGGAATGCAAGACGGCACGCTTGTACGGTTTTACGCCTCTTATCAGGTCTGCTTCGTCACCTCTGCGCCTCCATACAACAGCCTCGCGGCGTCTGCCCCAACTTGTTGATTATTACCCGACGTGATGTTTGGAGTCTTAATTCACCCAGCGGTTACAGGGTGTCAACGAGCGGTTTCCTGCTCTTTCAGGTATACAGATGTTTGGGATTTGGCGCTTTCTCCTGTCGACACCTGATGAGGAACACAGATAAGGCTGTTTTTTTTCTGTTGTTGTTGTTTTTTGTTCTCCCTGCCGCGCACACATCCCTCCACTTCCACGTCTCTTGTGGGCGATAAGAGACACGTCAGTGTTTACCCCCTGGACGACTTTATTATGACTGTGCCCCTACTACTCCAGCGGTGTTGCCGTGTTTTGTCGGCGCGGCTGCTGACAGACACGGACAGCAGAGCCAAAGCGGGGCCGGCCGGGTCGAGGGGCGCTAGAGGATGTGTGAGGGCGCGCGCGCCTTGTTATGTTGGGATTGTTTACAGGAGTAATGGGGTTGCTCTGACTACGCTTCTTTTGATCCTCTCGCGCCACCTCAGTTAGCACCTCTGCATGGTTGGAAGTGTTACAGAACAAAAATCTGCTCTCTGAACTTGATAGTGAGACACTTCGGACCTCCTTTTTTTTTTTTTTTAAACCCTGGCTCCTGCAGAGACGCAACAAAAAGAGAAAAGACCACGTTTTACACACGTTGGTATTTTTGGGCGATCTCGTTAAGCGTTTCGGAACATTACAGGAAACGCATATAGCACAGCTAAATATGCAGCCGCTCCACGAGTTTGCCTCGTTTGAGTGTGCGGACGCCACTCCACATCAATGCACATTTTGTGTACTAACTTAGCAGAGGAGGCTTTACATTTTATTAGTTTCTGTTTTGGCATCTGTCTGATGTTTGCTTGGCGTTATATTTAGCCTGTGCATCCCTTCGTCTGAAATTAGTCTGGCTGTGGTTGAGCTAATTCTGGGAAGTATAAGCTAAAATAAGGAGTACATAAAACACATTCTCTGGTTTCCGCTCGCCTGACGCTCTCTGATCGCCCCCTCTAACCTGCTAATCACTGGCAGCATGGCGGAGTGCTGGTACCAGCCCACTATGTTTAGTGTTTACAAGGCTTAAACATGGCCCTCTTCAGACATCCCATGCTCATATAGGCAAAGGCCAAACAGATGCATGCACACGCAAATGTACTCAATTTATAGAGTATGCATCCACCCACACACACACCTGCAAGCACTTGGAACACCCTGTCGTAGCTTTGGTACACGTTAGCATGTTCGCAGACCCACAGCATAACTGGAAACAGTTGGGGTATTAATTCGTAGTAATGGGACTTGTTTTCCACCATGTATTGGTATAAAACTCAAAACCTCACACATACAAATAATTGAAAACAATTTAGTCCACAAACAAAGCTATGAGTAAAAAAAAAACAAAACACCAATACCTTCATGGAATGACACAGAAAATGTGTTAAACATAAGAAGAAAAAAGATTTTCTGGTTTCAGATATGAATAAGAACGGATAAATATGGAAATTGGCTCATTTGCAGCTCTGCTTAAAAAACTGGATAAGTCTGAAATTGACCTAAAACTGAAGGCCAACTGGAAATACCAGACAAACGCTGCGATACTGTATAGTTACGGGAATAGAAAGTTGTTGGTTCAACATCAGTTTCATTCCCTGCCAGTTGTTGATTGCCCTTTAAATCAAAATGATCCGCATGTTAGTAACTGATTGAGCATAACACCTCGACAGGTCACCATGAAGAGCACTAAATGAGTTTTTGTACACCTTTATTAAAGTTGTTTCCTTCTTCCTGCTTACATTTATCATTTAGACAAATGCGGCTTGTTGAGCCCATTGGATAACATTTTGTTCCCAACCACATTTAGAACTATTTCGACGCCTTTATCAAATTTTTTTAGCATCACATTTTGTCTTTTTAGCTTAATTTTTCCGGTGTCAGTTTTAGTGAATCCAACTTGAGCCAACTTCAAATGACCTGGAAAGACTGCGGATGCTGAAGTTTAAATGATTGTTTTCAATTTTGATACTAAATATGTAAACGATTGAGGTCATTTTCTTACCAGCTCTCACAAAAACAACAACAAGAAAACAACAACAAAAAGAAAAGCTAGGTTATTTTGGGTCAGACCCTAACAAATGTCTGCAGGTTCTTTTCTCGTCTCCTTCCCTCTGTGAACCCCGGCGGCGCAGCGGAGCGTGACACCTACGACAGCCAAGGGAGTCGTAGCCGTGGCCCTAAATTAAATACAACCCTCCGAGGGAAGAGGGTTCCTGGCCACACGCAAACGCACGCACTCACATTTTGTTCTACCACAATAAGACGCTCCGCTTTCTGTGTGGGACATGCTGAAAGCCGGAGCGGACTATCACATGCAGCCTACGGCCGCTGGTGTCGGTGAAAGTCCGTCGGATTTATCTGTTATCACTCGGGAGGCCAGCTCGCGGGAGATCAAAACACAGCGGAATTATGGGGGACGGGGTCAGAGGTCAAGGCAAGCAACGTAATCTAGTGCGCATCGCCCGGCCCGGATGATGAAGCGGTCTCGTCAGGGAGGGTGCGTTACACGGATCATCAGCGCTGTGATGGAAGGTGTTCACGAGGAATTTTGATTAGTACTTAGAGAAAACAAATGGAGGGAGGGAGGAAGAGCGAGGAGGGGAGCGTGCCGGACAGCCGGGGGACATCACCTCTGATTCGCAAACTCCAGTTCAGCTCCCTACAGGTTTTTCAAGGAAGTGGGTTGCCATAATGGGAAACCGAGACAGAGCAAATAGCGAGTGGATTCTTAATTGTTCGTGTGCTAAATTAGGGTAAATTGCATCTGCTGGCCCTAATGTGTGAACACCTCTGATGACACGGTTTACTATTTGTAGGTATTTCTGATAGAATAAGACTGAAAATACATTAAAAATCCACCTCAACGTATAACAATAAGGATTCCTCAGTGAATTCCTTTAGAATTATGGACATCTAAATGCAATATTTATTGATGTAGTTTTTTTTAGCACCTTTCCAACACTACACTAGAGAATTAAAATTAAATAAAGAAGTTGAAACATGCTCTGAATCCTGACCCCTGTCAACAGTACAATCCTCCATGGTAGTATGAGTCCTAGACATTAGCGAAGCTACATTTCTGAACCATTAGAACTGCACTGATATCATCTCAGAGTCCAAATCACTTTTGGATTTTAAATGCCTAAACTCAATTAACCAAAGAGCAGCTGAAATGTAAGTCATCAAATTGTATGATGTTCAAAACTAATTTCCAATTTCCACAGTGGAATTATGGGGGACGAGGTCAGAGGTCAACTGAAAAGTCAATCATTTGAATTTCTTTCTTAGACCGCAACCCATTTCCTCCATTATTATTATTATTATTATTGACCAACTTTCTCCAGCAACCATTAAAGTTGTAACTTTTACAAAAAATATGTTTTAGTTTTTTACTTATTTTTTACATATTTGTGAAAACTGTCAGCATGTTGTGACAGTTTAATATAAGACAGATAATCTGTGAAAGAATCGATCTCCTCCACTTCTTCTCTGAGCTACTTTTGCCGTCTGACGAAATGCACCACTCCCAACTAAAAGCAACCAATCAGAGCCAGGAGGAGGGTCTTAGCGCAGTCAGTCAACCTCGTGTACTCGCTGCTATATGTGCTAATTTATCTGCCCTCATGCTAACATGCCTGAGCATTCATAACAGGCTAGGCCAGCTGCAGCAGCGGGGAGGGGAAGAGAGGCTGAGCAGCGCCACATAAGACTGTGATTGACAGCACTAACACTAAGATTTGTTTCTACACCGTGCTCACCAGACAAACTAATCAACCCAGCTCGCTGAAATTAATTATAGTGATTTAAAGAGCCCTGACACACAATACCATCTATAAATTTAATAGCACAACAAAAAATGTTATCTTTATGACACTTAAATCCAATTTGCATAATAATTTGGAAGACGGTGTAGTTCATGCTGAGATTATTGTCGTGTAGGTAAAAAAGAAAATGGAAAAAAAAATTGTGTATGTTTTTGTACTTTTGCCCAGGTGAATAAAACGTTTGGATGCGGCTGCTTTAGAGTAAAGTGAGAACTGTTCATATCCGTCACAAACCTCCGTGTTATCTAAAGTTATATGCTGTTCCATCCTTTACCAAACTTCAATTGTTACATTGTTTTTTTGTTTTTTTTAAGTGTTCTTATGTCTTCCTACTGTTTCCTTTTACACACGTCAAAAAAAATCTTTTTTCTTTCCAACGACAAGAACCTTTACAGACTGTGGGAGGGATGTCAGGTCCTTCTTTGTACGACTGGTTTCGTCGTCAGCGCTCCGCTGCGCCAAACGATTATGTCATAGTCTGATGTTAGCCAACTTATCAACAACTGGTCAATCACAACCCGACGCTTGACCATCTCCGCCATCGACATAACCAAGCAATCACGACGCTTTGCTCCAACGAGGCCCGACGCAGCTGGCAGAATGATGAAAATACGAATTGTAGAGAAATCCTGCAGCTATAAATCTACCGACAGGAGAAGAAAAAAAAAACAAAAAACTGAGGCAAATACTGCCACCGGCACTGAAAAGCGCTGAAACGGCACCTATGGGAGGGAAACGGCTTTATGGCTCAGTTTTGTTGAGGTCAAAGTATCAGTTATTTGAAGCTGCAACAGAGGCGGGTTTTTGAGAAGCAGAGCTGTTGAGAGGGAAGAACTGTTGCAGGGGGACAGCTGCTGGTTACACTGAAAAAACAGACAACAGGTGATCCAACTTTAATAAAAAACTGAGTTACTTTAAACTAATTAAGTTCATCCAAGTAAACATGTTAAGTTTATGAAGTTGTCATGGTAAACAAACATGTATTAAGTAAGTTTAATTTTGATTATATGTAACAAAAGAACTTAAATCAAGTTGGAGCTCCATTCTTTTTTTTCAGTGTACAGATCCTCAAATGATTCAGTTCTCAGCTGGAAAAGTAAATGGATCTTACCCACAAAAACAAACATATTCTGAATGAAGTTTTGGTATAAATAAACCAACTATTTGTAAAATTCCTAAAAATATTTAAAGTTCTGTCAAGAGGAAGGCAGTCGCCCTAAAGGAATGAGAGTAAAACTTCACATTTACATGAACAAATCAAAACTTTCAACACACTTACTTAGTAAAAACTACCATAAAGCAAAAATGCATGGAAGAAACACTGAGCTCGACGAGCAGGATTTCGAATGTTTCTTTAATTTCACAGATTTTTCTTTTGTAAATAATCAAATTGCCTTTAGATTTATAAGTGACTTTACAGTTTAATCTGTGACGTTGTCAGGTAGAAACACTATATTTCCATATTACACCTGCCATAATTCACCAGTCAAACAAAAAAAGAACATTTGAATCAATCGCCACGGACCAGAACGCTGTTCAAAACAGCACAAATGAAAAAAGAAACTGAGATCATAAAAAACGATGCAACATAAATGTAACTGAAAATATGTATATAGTGTTTTCTAATTGTGCTGTCATTAATATCATTTCTCATACCTTCCATATTCATAACTCTATTTTTAATAGTTTATTCAACTTTTAATGGAATAATTAAAAAATAATTCTAAACTAATGTGTACTTTTAGAGAGCACTCCCATTTATTATTGTTATTATTTGTCTGTTAAATATACACAATATTTTTTATTAATTAGGAGGAAAATCCTTACAGGATACAATTGCTTAATGACACCCTGAATATTTCTCGATGTATTTATTTCTGTTCCAATAAATGGTGCCAACATATACATACATATGCAATAACTTAGGAGAATATTGAAATGTTTATTCGTCTCAGTAACTCAATTCACTAAGAGAAACACATGACATAAACAGATGGATGTTTTCAGACTTTTATCATTTCCCACTTTAAGCCAACGAAAACACAACATTTTAGATTAGAATATTACATCAGAAACAGTTTTAACGCAGTAAAACTTAGAAAGAAGTTGCTTAATACTTGCCTACAGGCTGCTGGTTTTAAAAGGCACTTATGTTTTAATCTATTTAATATGACTTCATATTAAAAGGTGGTTTCTGTGTAACTGTTCGGCCTGCTACAAACAGACATCTGTCACCATGTCCACTTCAAGAAATATATATAGTTATCAAACGGCCGAGCCATTCTTCTCCCTTCACTGACACGGAGGAATGTATCTGCTTGTGCACAAAGTGATGAGGCATGCAGAGGAAAACAGTTTTTTTTCCATCTCTCATTTATTTAACAAAATAAACAAATTTAAAGTCCGCAAATCTACAAAATCCAAATCATCACGTTAGAGGAACCACATGAAACCAAAAACAATTAAATCATTCCCCTGGCCTCTTAAAATCCATAATATGTTGAGTGCGATGACCATTTCCTTATTGGGCAGAGACACGCCGAAATGTGCTGACAATCAAAATAGCATTCGGTTTACTTATTTATTTTTTTTCCCCTCCCCTCCTTGTGGTTACCCTGTATACATGGACATAAAACGCAAAATGCAGCTCATTATAAAACCCCGTCAAACGGCATCGAGTGCAAGTGTGAGTGCCTTCAGTCCAGTGGGCTTCGGATTTATCTTGATTGTTTCCTTCCACGTCGCTTCAAAAAGTTTTCATGCTTTCTCGAGGGCGAAGCTTTATGCCGACTGCGGTTTTGGGGCTCGGTTATTTTCGCAAGCAAATGCGGAGGAAATATCCCAAACATTTTAACGGCCTCCTCTTCAAAGCGAGTCGACTTTCTGTTGGAGTTTAATGAACAGACAGAACCGAGATTGGCCTTAAATAGGTCGGCTTTTTACTGTGCTTCTCAAAACTAAAACATAAAACCACATTTAGCAGTCATCAAGTCCACGGATAACCACCCTGGTTTATTTAAGTGCAAAATTAGGCTAAAATGGGGGAAATAATTACAAAGTTAGATGTTCCTAGGAGAGGCCTAGCTCGTCGGCGCACTGCAAAAACGACATCTTGAGGGCTGTCAAATTCAACTTGATTAAAACTCTGATCAAACTGTTAGTTTGCTAGTTCAGTTTAATTCTACCTACACAATTGTTGACAATTGAACGGAACATACTGTTCATATGAACATACATATGCATGAGGATATGGCCTTATTTACAACAAAAACAGACAAAAGATGTTAGCATATAGCTCAAGGACAGCGATAATGTCAAGGTTGCTTGAGAAGCTTCTAGAAGATTTTTATTTATTTTTTTTCCAACTATCAACATGAGATAAGACTGTCAGGAAAACATTTTACAAGGTGCTGTCTTCACACGGATTTAAAAAGTTTATTAATATTTCAGTAACATTTTAGGCTTAAATCACACTTTATTGGTTTTTAAGTGGATGGTTGCTATGGATGTTTTTTTTTAATGTTACTATTGCATGTTGTAGAATTGAGAATTTTCAAAAATAATTTAACATCCATAATCTTGTTCATATATAATTTCTTCGTTCTTGTTAAGCAACATAACACAGACTTTTTGTTGATATATTGAAGGTAAATTCTGGAAAGTACCTAAAAGTCTTCTAGGTAATATTTTCAAGCAGCTACACACCAAAAGCCAACGGTTTTGAATTGTGAGCACTTGTTTTTATTATCGCACCATAAAAACATATTCTACAGTAATGAATAAGACGTTCCTGCTGAATAAAAGGAGCAGCTCCTGAATAACAGCTGCTCTCCTGAGTTCATTTTCAGGATATGTCTAAAGATGTTGAAAACTTTTCCCCCCCCCAAAAGATGGGGTATGTAAAATAACAATTCTTTTTTAAAAGGAGCGCACAGAAGTGTTTTTGCGAGTATTTTAGTAGCTTTGATATCCAAAACATTTACTTTTATGGAGTGTATAAAAGAACATTCTTTTTACCTTTGAGCCAAGGTTTGTTTTTTATTTTATTTCATTTATTTTTCAAAGGATTTCATAAAACTTTCCAACAGCTGCAGATTATCAGCCTCAAATAGAAACATTTTTATCTTGTTTTCCCACAAATTTCACCGAGTTCTAAGTGGTTGTTAAGTCAGAGCGAAGTGAAAAGTGCAACATTACAGCTGCGTCTGTCAACTTTAGAAAGAGCTCCACCCTGAGGCCAGCCGAAGTACTGCACGGAGTTTAAGGGGGGAGGAAAACAAAGGGCGGGAAATTATCCAGATGTGGAGGAGCAGAACAGAAAGGTTTACTAGAGTGACAGCGGCAGTGTGATGTCTCCATTGGCCCACTCTCTCTCTGGGTGTGTGTGTGTGTCTTGTGAGGAGCCACTGCTCCTTATGGGGCCCAAAGCTCCATAACAGGAAATACGTTTTTGTTTTTTTTAGGTTTAGGACTAAGTGTGAGTTAAGTTTAGGGTTAGGGTCAGGGTTGGGCTACAGACATGAATTTAAAAAATGAATGGAAGTTAATGCAAAGTCCTTATAAAGACAAAGACGTGTGTGTGTGTTAGATGTCTTCATGTTGGTCCCAGTAGTCTGTAGTTTTTAACAGAGCATGGATCACAATTACTGTTCCTAAGGGGAAGAACGGCAAAAAAAGAGATCCGAAATGTCTCTCGATCTCTTACACACACACACACACACATCTGCTTTGTTCCTCAGATCTACCATATGAATTTCCCATCAGGAGTTTTACATCGTAAAGCTCCATCGTCATCGTCGTTGCCTCTCGTTGGTTTCCTTCTTTGTTCTTATGCCTTTCTCTCTCTGTTCCTCCGTCCACAGGTCACACAATATTCTCTTACAGTATTCATTAAACAGAGAAGAATGGTGTTTACGTCGGCTTTTCAGACCAAGGCTCCTAAGCCAACTCGTTACTGGTTTTCAGCAGATTCCTTCCGGGGGTAAATGAGTGTTAGTTAGGATTCCATCTAAGATGGAAAGAAAGGCTGAGCTCTCATCTTCAGCAATGAAAACCAACTGCAGACGTGGTTTAGAGAACATATGGAAATGTACAGTAGGAGAAGATCTTCCTTTGCACACGGCTGCTAAAAGGTGCAACAAATTAGTCTCACGGAGGTGGCATCTCTTTAGTGATGACTAAAGCAGAAGTCACAAAGGTTGGTGACACGAGGGACACACACGCGCGCGCGAAATGAGCCACCCCAGAGCTAACATCTTGCCAGCTCATTACATTCACTTGGACGTGGCCTTTAACACCTAACGCCACTTAGAGGGGCGGTGCGGCCCCCCACCATGCCGTATCGCCTCACACACCACAGAAAACAACAACAAAAAAAGTGATCGACTCAGGAAGAGTTTTGCAGCTTAGAAGGACCTGCTGATTTTGTTTTCTGATTATTTAAATACAAAGCAGAACGTGTAGTGGATACGTGTGAGCCTAAATTCTATAAAACTTTCTTAAAGGTGATTCTTTCTTGAACATGTTAGCATGAGTCTACAGGCTACACAAAACATGTTCATGTTTACAAAAAAAATGTCATTTGATCCTCATAATCAAACAGTACACCATGCTCAAATGAAATAAAAACAGTTGCAAGCAGACACACAGCTATGCAACCGTACATCTTTGAAAAGCAGAAGTGGAGCCTCCTGCACAACCAACAAGAATGCAGGAAGCGGTTTCTGGATGGCAAGTCAACCACAAAATACCGTCAGCCATTGTACAGCACACACAGCAGTAAAACCAGCTGACCAAATGTGCTGGAGCTCCGCTTGCGTTGCTAGGTAACGGCACAGTCTCCATCGATTGTGACTTGATCAGGAGGTTTTGAAACGGCTCTTTTTCCAGACACCAAAAGACATAAACGTATTACCAAAAAATGGTTGTGTGGGTTTTCTTTAGCACTTGTTTAGGAGCAGCTGAGACCAAAATGGGAGTATGAAAACATGCAAAATATAATTCCTACGTAACAGACCCCCTTTCATTTACAAATCTTCTGTGCAACATATGCATCAGCATGACAGTGCCACCATCCGACGTTAGGGGTCATGGGTTACAGGTCGGTGTCAGCCCTCCCCAATACATTCTGCATTCTGCTGATTGCTCTTTCAGCCAATCATCAATCAGTTTCTACAGCGAGGCTGAGCAGCTCCGTCAGCAGCAGAGGCAACAGCACTTAGTGTGCGGTTGTGGGTGCCACCGCGCGAGCGCATTCCAGGCCCCGAAGTGGCGCGAGGGTCAGAGGTGACACGCATGCACATGTGCAGGCCTTCGTCAGCTCTCCTTGGGGGGGCTCGTCGTCCCACCGGCACGCACGCACTCACTCACGGACTCACTTGTCGGCCACTTGCTATGTTTAAGAGACGCGAGTGAGTGTGCAGACGGAGCGGTAACATGAATCCACCCGGATGCGGTGACACGGTGGCCCGTGTTGACAGCAATCGCCACTGTGTTTAGTGCTGTGAACTATTTTAAAGGGACAGTTCAGCGTTTTTGAGGTGACCTTTATATGTCAGCTGCAGTGCAGAGCCGTCTTGGTGTCTTCATTTAGTAGAAGGGACACATTTAATTTGTCTGAAACGAAAAGACGCTACACCCGAGTCAAGCTGCTCTAGGTTCCAGGGAAATCAGTGGGATTTGCTTTTCTGTTTCCGTTTTCCTTTTCATTCATTAATTTTTTAAATGTTTTTTATCATGGAAAGCACATTGAGTTGTGTTGTTGCTCAAATGTGCTATACTACTGTACAAATAAACATGCTTTGCCTTGTTTCTTAGCAAAATAAACAATGTATTGACCTACATTTTAGACTTCCAAACTCTACAAGGGCCATACGTTTAGCTTGTCCGCCAACTTCCATTATGCTTAGCATGTGTTGCAACCATTTTGATACTCATCTCAAGGCTGCTTGGAGACCTCCAGTCAGAACTCTAAAATCATTACTGCCGTGTTTCCAGCCGGTCCTGGAATATCCGGTTTCTGAGTACGGAAAGAAAGCATTTTATAATCCAGATTAGCTGCTCTTGAAGCCTGAAGCTAATGGGACCAAACAAATCTGACCTGTTTTTTTTTTTATCCACACACTATTTTGCAAACCTATAAACTACAGCAAGATGATTATTTAAATGGAAACTGATGGTTGTTTGCGCGGTAACTGGTGATAGGAGGCAGTGCACCACCAATAATCGTCCTGTGTGAAACAGTAACTGGGAACAAAACATGAAAAGTTTTCTCTGGCCAGATTAACCGTCTCATATATAAAAATGGAGGCGTAAAAATCAATCAAAACCAAGAGACAATGGCTGTGCACCACCTCCAACCTTCATTTCCTGCTTAAATAACCACTGGCTACAATCCAATCCGTGGTTTTACAAAACTGTGCTTGCATACATCAACATGACATTTTTCATACTGGAGTTGTTTGGGCCTGTGCACAATCTGCTTTGGTCTTGGGTCACTATGGTTTAAGCCATTTGCTTCATCATCTACCAGCTAGCAATGATGCATCCTCTGTTTGCCCAAAAGTCAGAATTTCCCGTTCCAATCAGAAATGCAGCCACGACCAAATAAAGTCGCCAATAGAGTTATCTACCACTTGTGACGTTTTAGAAAAATCTTGATTCAAAAAACCTAAACTACCCCTTTAATAATTTACCTCTGGGTATTGGAAACTTTGTCAAGCCACATTTAAACACAGTAAAACGTAAGAAATACTGAACTGGTGACATCATTGCATCATTTGTTGTTGGTTTTTTTTATTTGTATGCTTTTGATTGTCAATTAGCTGATGCTCTTTTATTTTTACTTCGTTTCTGAGTAGTGAGTTTGTTGATTATTGTATAAACAGAATTCTTTTTGCTTAAAATCTCGTATTTTGGAGATAAGTTATGTTTATTTCTGACTATTTCGGCTACCATTTCTTGACTTTCCGACTGGGTAATTTTGATCTATATTACTAATAATCTTTGGCATTAACGAGCACATTTATCATTCAGTGACTTCAGTAAAAACTAAAGCCATTAAGTCACAGACCTGCAGTCAGCTCCACTCTGCTCACTCTCCCTTCTTCCGTCCTGTTTGGTTGAAGCCCTGCTATAGGCTCCCTGTCGCACACCCACGTAAAAGCAGGCTCCCCTTCGCTCTGCTTTAAAGCGTTGCCTATCCAAACAGGAAAGTGGCCTCTGCCCCTGCAGCAGTTGAGGGCACAGCAGTGGAGATTTCATTAGTCACAGCTAACAGGCAAATTACCCGCTTCAGCGCACCTGTAAAACTTTACTGTGTGTCAATCTCACACAATCGCAGAAGCACCGTATGGGTGTGGGTGGCTGCTGCGGTACAAACTTGTTGTTGTGCTAACCGTGTGTCAGTCAAGCCTCCAGTGGGTCAAATCAAGACTTTTTGATTCAATCTACACCTTAAAGTCTGATTATTTTTTACTTTATGTTCGTTCTTGCTGGTAGATCAGCTGAATTTTGCTGCAGGTAACCTTTCAACAGATTTTCAAAGCAGACAGAAATGAAGTTAAAACACCAAATTACTAACACTGTAACACAGGCTTAAGAGAGTTTATACCCTGTTAACTGTGGTTTGCATTTGCCCCTGTACGGGACTACTTTCAGACCAAATCGACCACATTTCCATATCTATTAGGCTGAAACAACAAAAAAAGAGAAGAAAAAAAATTGTCACAATTTACCTGAAGACGTCAATAATTCAACACTCTATGCAACATTTTGTGCACTTGGGGTCCCCCTGCTGGACTGGAGGCCCATAGCAGCAGATTTGTTTACTTGTGCTTTGAACGCTCCTCTGCTAACTTGCTACGCAGTCACATTACGTTTATTTTCTACTATTTGCATCTCAGTATCAATAAATGAATAAAATTATTTACCATAACTGCATGATAGTCATAATAATGACAGAAAATAAAGTCTAAATTATAATTTTACAAAACTTTTGCCCATTTTTTACTGGTTATTTCAAAACCCAATCATATCAAAGCTGAAACTGTCCTTGAATTGAATGCATATAATTAGTGCCTTTAATGAGTTATTGCACTTCCAAGTGAAGTCATTTTTAAGCTCTCACTAGAGCTGTCACTCTCTTTCAAATTAAGAAAAACTTTTAAGATATAATTCATTTTTATGTGCTGCATTTGGCTTATGGTTTTCAAATAGCCAAGAATAGAAATAGGTGAAAAATGGCTTCTGTGTTAAAAGAAATTCTCACCGTTTCACACCAAAAAGCCACACAAGATAAAAAAACAAAAACTCCTGCATCCTGCTCCCTGAACAGACACAGGGACGGACAAAAAAAAAAAAGCTGAGACACACACTTTTCACACACAGTGCTACCTCCTGTCTGGCACGGCACCCTCTTTGTAGCCGTGTTGTGACTGTATCAGATGTGCAGCGATAGAAGTCTGAAGAATGGAGGTGCTGGAAGCGTGCATGTGTGAATTTGTAATGTGCTTATGCTGGAACCGCAAGAGACAGGAGATAGGGGCTCCAAAGCTTGTGTTATGCACTCCCACACACTCAGTCAGAGGCTCACACACACACACTCACACCCACACGCACACAGGCCGGGTGGAACTTTAGCTTCCTGAACTCCTTTAATCCTGCTGAAGTTGGAAGTGAGTGCTGGGCTTCCTGGAGTCACAGAGAGGTACAGCTTACAGTTTCCTCTAAAACTACCAGTCGGGGTGTGTGGGTGTGTGTGTGTTCACTCAGTTCAAAAGCAGTGTTGAGGTGAGTTATCACTGTCATCTCTGGGAATATATGTGTAGCACTCTTGAATTGCTGCATTATCACAGAGCGCTTTTACTGCAGCCAGATTTACTTTGCCGTATCGTCAACAAGAAGGAGACTTTAGCCGTTTCTGGTTAAAACGTCAGCGTATTGTCGAACTAGAGCTGTCAGCGTATGTGAGATAGTGGCTGCGGTGCTGCGGGGTCACAACAAACAAAAGGATGAACAGCAAATGGTGCTACGTCACTTCAAAGGTGGCTCCGAGGTCAAAGGGGAACCGCAGCGGACTGCTGAACGGTACAAGGCCAACATACCTGCAATATGGCTTGAAAATTAAATCTCCATTTTTGTCATGTCAGATTTGAGTTTTCTCACTTTATTTTCTAAAAGAAAAAAAGGACAAATGACAGAAAACATTTTCAATAAGTGGCTTTTACTTCAATCCTCCTGTCTATGAACTGTATTACAGAGGTCAGAGGGGTCAGGACTCGTGCATGTTTGTTTAATTATCAGAACATATTCATAATATTAGCAGAATAAATAATTTCCAAGAGTTCACAATAGTTAAGAGAATTACTACTTAATTTTCTTAATATTAGGGCTTTATTCTGGTAGCATTATCACTTTATTCTCGTATTATTTTGACCTTATTGCCACTGACTTTATTCCTGTATTTCTCTGACTGTACTCTTGTAATATTACGACTTCATTTCTTAAATTAAACAAAGGAATTGTAACTTGACAGTTATATTTTGTCATGAAGTTGCCCTGAATTCAAAGATCTAAACCCGCTTGTCAATCAAGATGGCGGCCCTGGGGGCCAGTACACCCGGGGCCGCCATCTTGGAAACCAAGGAGGGTATTGATAAAAAAATAATAATAATCCAGATTTTCCAAAAAACAAAATATTCCAAAAGCCAAAAATTCAATTAAATCTATAGAATCGATTTACCTCCCAACCCTAACCTGCAGCATTCTGCCTGGTAATCTCATTTGGTTTGCGCCATCACCGAACATTCACTAACGAACATTTTTATGTCGCTCACCGCAAAAAAAAAAAAAAAAGGTACAAACCTGAGTCGAAATGAGTAGCTAGAATCAGAAACAAACCTCTTTTCTTCAAGCGATAGAAATACTTCACTTCCACAGATTTCCCCAGCTCTTACATGTCCTCAGTGAAGTTCAATAACTCAACTGAAGTCAAATCATTTCCTTTCATCTTCCGTGGGTGTGTTTTTTTATTCCCTCTTGGCGTTGATTCTGCCACACAGCTCTCTCTCTCAGTAACTGTGTCGTTTATATTCTAGCAAACGCCCGTCTTTCATCCCTGCGACTCAAACCAATCTGCACTCCAATCTGTGAGCAGACTTGCTGACTGTTGTGATTTTGTGTGTGCGGTGGACCGTTGTGCATAAAAAGCCACGCACCGCACGGCTACACATACACACTGAACATCTCGCTGTTCCACCCGCAACGTGGCACGTTGCAACACCGATCCCGTTCAAGAAGGAGACGCGTGTATCTTTTTTCCTTCAGTTCAATATGTACATTTGACAGTCGAGCGGATATGGTTGCATTTTTCAAGCAGTCAGTTTTTTACACTCGTATTAGAAGAGGACTAATTAGGCTCAGCTATTTTTCATGAGGCCACAAATGAAGCCTGGTGAAGAAAGGAGAAAAACAGGCAACAAATGCACTTGATGGATAAAGCATGTCTCAGCAGAACTGCCTCAGAATGCATAATTAGATAATTAAACATTTAATTGACCTATTAATGACCTTTTGAACATTTAATTGACTTTTGAATTAAGGCTGGCAGAGAGGCTGTGTCAGCACTTTCGTTTTTGCACCAACAGGCCGAAGCCCTGCTTGTAAGCTATGTCATGTTTTAAGCCACGTCAGTTCTGAGCTTCGCTGAATCGTATATCCACGGTTCCTAAGCTATCCAAAATAGGGAAAATAGCACAATCTTCCCCACAATGTTTCTGTAAAACAAACATTTTCTATGTTTTTCTTTTTCTTCTCTGAAGTTTTGTTGTTGTGGTTTCTGTGTGGTGCCATCTTTGGATTATCAAGACGGTATGACGAATGTCAGATTTTAAAAATTGCAATATGAGGCTCTTTTGAAAAAAAAACAACAACCAACCTTTAAGCATTAAAAACACTTTTCATTAAGCCCACATTTCTGTAGTAAAAACTTTTTCTTTTTTTTTTTTTACTGCAAAATGATGTAATATTCAAACCTTAAGCATCAGGTTTTCAGCAGCTGCAAACAGAAAATCAGAATAATGAACAGAAATAAAGGCTTGAAAACATCAGCCTGTGTGTAATTAATTTTTATCTTGTGTTTAACTTTGTAAATTTGGTTTCTGAGGACTGTATGTTTCAACATTTTATAGAGACTGAAGATCTGCTGACCTGATCTAAAGACCACTTATATTATAAAACGGTAACAGGAACACACAAAATCACAGATTGGAAGCGAAATTGGAAGCACCTCTTTGCACATTTTATCCTCCATACACACACACACACCAAACACTACCGGTACAAGCTCCCGACTCCCTGTGCCCCTTCATATAATATATCAAAGTGTCTCTGGGTGTCTGCGGGTCTCAAAATCCGCCTTCACTTCCTGAACCAACATACACTCTCTTTATCTCTCCTTCGTGCTCTTTCCCTCAGAAACGCACACACATGCACACCACGCGTGGTGATGAAGGATGGTAACTCTCTTCTCTCCGGTCTCCAGCTGATTTACACACACCGTCTTTGACAAAGCACCTGGAATAACACCTCAAACACACACACACACACACCCACACACAAAGAACCCACATTTGGCACCACAGTTGCAGTGCCAAGATGAAACCGAAATCAATAGGATAGCTGTACACTGTTAGACTTTTTATTGTAATTTTACAAAAATTAGCACTTTCTTCTTTGATTTCCAATTTTGACTTCCAATGATTCACTTCCCTGTTAAAGCGCCCCCTGGCGGTTGAAGAAAAATACACAGAAAAGCTGCACCGGAAAAAAGTAGTGGCTTATGGTATATTAAAATACTCTCTGGTATTGTTCAGGGGGCAGGACCAAATGTGGAGGCGGGCCGCATCCGGCCCGCGGGCCGTAGTTTGGGGACGACTGATTTAAACCAATAGCAAAGTTGTCAAATTGGTATTTCAGTACATTTAGAAATGTCTGTGTTTAAAAAATAATAATTTTCAGTCAGTTCAGAGATGATTTTCTGTATTGGTCAGTATTGGCCGATGCTAAACCTCAGATATCTGTATTGGAAGTGAAAAAAGCGTATTGGTGCATCCCTGGTAAAAACAATTTCTTGTTGTCACGGTAACGCATTTTACAAACTATCTGAACATAAAAAAACTGAACGAATAGAGGTCCTACAGCATGCTGCCACCATGAGGAACGCAGTTCAATTATAATATTTTTGTTACAAGCCCATTTCAAGTAATATATTGATAATGATACAATAATGAAAGCTCACCCTCTCAAAGACTAATAAACATTCATTATTTACATCCCACCATCCATCCATTTTCTGTACACCATGTCCCTAGTGGGGTCAGGAAGGTGCTGGTGCTTATCTCCAGCAAACGTTTCAGGCAAGAGGCATGGTCACCCTGGACAGGCCGCCAGTCTGTAGCAGGGCTCATTATTTACATTGCATTTAAATATCCAAAAATAAAATATTACAATCAAAAACAACAAGTAAAAAAGAAATAAAAACCACACACAACCAAAACTATAAATGAAGTCCTTGGTATTAAAATTGCCCTTCACAAAATATTAATCTTGTAGGCCAAATTAGAATGGGAATATTAGAGAGGAGACGCCATGCTAAATTGCCAGCGATAAAGTGGTGCTGGCTCCACCCCCATGTGGGGTTGAGCATATGGGGCAGTAGTAAAACTCGATGCGTTAGATTATTTGAATTTTGGGATTTGAGGACTTTTTTTTCTTCTTTTTTTTATATGTAAAGCTTTTGAACTTCTTGAAACGTGCCATGCAAACAAACTTGACTTGGACCTAGGCAATGATGTTGGAGGTTCAGTTCATCCACATGGGGAAACTGAACCTTGCAAGCTTCAGGACAGCTTACAAGTGCTGACTGTTTGTTGTTGACAAACCCGCAAGAATGACTGGTAAATGCCTAATGACAATTGGCCCAGAAGCGATACTGGAACGAACGCATTCGAGTGTGGAACCTTGGTAAGCTAGAGTACAGGCTGCATCAACCTACAAGTGACAGGATGGCCTGGGAAATAATAGCAAGCAGATTTCGGACGATCTTCGACGAGAGATGAAACTTAGAAGCGCCAGATGGGACATGAGCTTGAAAAATATAAGAATATGGGACAGTTTGCATGTTAGCAGAGAATCAAGACCAAAAATACACCAAGAAGCTCAAACGACTTAGAAAAATCTTAAAACTTAAGCTAAGAAAAGGGAACACTTTGTAAAAAATCTGATGAAATAGCAACTGCCAGACCATTTAGGTCTTCTGGTTTGCTCTGTACCGCACATCCGGGATGAAACATGAAGCAGCAATCAGCCACTATGCATTATGAATGTGGGAAAATTCCTGTAAGTCAAACACCAAAACATATGTTCTTTCAAATTGAGGCTATACCACCTTCTATTTAAGGTTGCCTTTGATAAGTAGAGAAAAGGACGCTGAGCAAAATTTGATGTGAAACGATGATTGGATGATAACCCTTGACAAAAGTAAATTTATGGTCTGTTTAAAAACTGGTGAAAGGACCTGAGCTGACTTGAGCTGACTTGTACCAATGTGCCATAGAGGGATTATTAGCCAACTTCAAGTTCCATCGGCAGCCACTCTACTGCGCATGTCGTCTTCGTGACTGAGGCAAGAGTCACAATTAAGATTATGATATAATTTACAACACGCGGTCAGTGCAGATCATCTCTCTTCAGCCAGCTTTGCGGCATACTAAATGTCAGGGGTATTTTTTCTTCCACCCCCATTTATTGACTTGACTGCATTAATTCTAATTGGTCATTAATACGCATCAATTGGTAGCATGCAACCACCCGTGCCGCATGCCGCTTCGCCTGCCGGTACCCATCAGCTGCTTCCGGAGTCCCACAGGCCAAAAAGGCCCGATACGACTCCTTCTTCAGTCTGACAGCATCCCTCACCGAAGGTGTCCACCAACGGGTTCGAGGGTTGCTGCCATGACAGGCACCGACAACCTTGCGGCCACATCTCCGGATGAGCTGCCTCGACAATGGAGCCAAGGAACATGGTCCACTCAGACTCAATGTCCCTCAGCTCCCCCGGAATGTGTTTGAAGTTCTGCCGGAGATGGGAGTTAAAGTTCCGTCTCACAGGGGATTCTGCCAGACGTTCCCAGCAAACCCTCACAACACGTTTTGGTCTGCCAGGTCTGACCGGCATCGTCCCCCACCACCAGAGCCAACTCACCACCAGGTAGTGGTCAGTGGACAGCTCCGCACCTCTCTTCACCCGAGTGTCCAAAACATACGGCCGCAGAGCCGACGACAAAGTCGATCATCGAACTGCGGCCTAGGGTGTCCTGGTGCCAAGTGCACATATGGACACCGTTATGCCTGAACATGGTGTTCGTTATGGACAATCCGTGACGAGCACAGAAGTCCAACAACAGAACACCACACGAGTTCAGATCGGGGGGAGCATTCCTCACGTGGGCAATGGTCACGTCATTGCCCACGTGACCATTGAAGTCCCCCAGCAGAACGAGGGAGTCCCCTGGATGGGCACTCTCCAGTATCCGCTCTAAAAGACTCCAAGAAGGGTGGGTAATCTGAACTGTCGTTCGGCCCGTAAGCACAAACGACCGTCAGGACCCGACCTCCCACCCGTAGCTGGAGGGAGGCTACCTTCTCGTTCACCGAGGTAAACCCCAACGAATGAATAATCCCTCTATGCAAATAAGCGTGAATCAACACGGCTACTTGACTTGAGAGGGACCGGAAAAAGGAGCAGGAAGTCCAGTGCGGGGCATAATAAAGCTCAAGAAGGAATCTACCAGGTGCTTAGTAACAGTAAATAACGGAGCCTATTGTGTGAGACACTGTAAAAAAGGGCCTGGCAATCCAACTTGCACGCACCACTGAGAGGGATGCTACTGTTTATTAATTAATTTATTCATTCATTCAGTTAAAACTCCTGAAGCATTTGAAATGCAGCCTGAGTGGCTCATGCGAATAGGGCCTGCCTGGCTTCCGCTCAACCGTGCTGCCAGTATCCTGTGGACTGTTTTTGACCTTACTTCTGTCAATAAATCATCCAACTCATCTTACCTGGTTCTCCTGGCGTCCTCCCTCACCACTCATCATCCCCACCTCATGACAATGGAGTGCCTGCGATTCCTAGCACTGTGAAACATGAATGAGACATGTGAAGGCTACGTCTTACCCCGACAGCCCGAGGCGGGGGTAGCGTTAGAAATCCAAGGGTTCATCTTAAAAAAATATCCAAGGTGGAACCCAGTATCGAAGAGTTCCGCTCTGATACATGGTTTGCAAAACCGTACCTGCCCTCTTTCCAAGATTTTTCAAAACTGATTCCCGTTCTTCCTGGTTCTTCTTCTCCTGTTCTGCTTTTCTCAGCTTTTTTCTAATCCTATTATTTTCTTTCTTCAATTGTGCGTTCTCTCTGGATAAGATCCGTTTTTGTTTGCATTGTCTCCCACGTTCCTTACTAAGGTGGTCCAGATCATCCCACAGATGATCCCACTCTACAAACTGGAAATCCATTATCCTTTTTGCCTGTTTCAGCTGTTTCACATTCTCCTGAATTTTTCTCCTGAGCGATTGTTGGTCGGATTCTAAAATCTCCACTGCCTTTTTCGCTTCCGCGTATTTGTGCTGTGTCCCATCTATCTCTGAATGAATTGATGCAAGCTGTGCATGAATTGCATCGTTTTGTCTCTCCAGTTCAGCGAATTCTGCTTGCAGGTTTTGTTGATTGCAAACACATGTGTGAGACTTAATGCGGTCAATCTTAGATTGGAGGCAATCCACAATCTGCTGCAGTTCAAGATTTTCCTTCTGCAGTCTCCTGCGCGTCACGTCCTCAACTGTTTTTTCATGTAAAGGGATCTCCTCTTTCCTCTCAGATGTCTCATGCTCATCACTCTCAGTGCTTTCGTCAAAGCTTTCTTCAAAGCTTAATTCAAAGCTTTCTTCACTGCTTTCGTCACTCCTTTCCTCAAACATGGTATTTACTTGTATTGTTGTACTGTAACGATCGGAGTTGTAGAGCAAACTGACACGCAGAGCAAATGAGTTGGAATTAAAGGGAAATGGATCACAGTCATCAGTGATGTCATAGAGCATGAGTGACATCACTGGTTCATCAAAGCCACTGGAAGCCTGTTGTGTGTTGGTGTGTATTCTGTATTCTATGCATTGTGGGGACCATTTTCCTGGCACATATTACATTGTGGGGACTCAGGGACTCACTGCTCCCAAAGAAAAATGCTGTTTTTGGGCTTTGGGTAACGTTTAGGTCCAAGGTGTGAATTGACTTTTGGTTAGGGTTCTGCAGTAGAAATGAATGGAAATCAATGGAAAGTCTCTGCAAAGACAGCAAGACAAACACGTGTGTGTAGGTGTGTGCGGGGGGGTGCACGTGTGTTTGTGTGCTGTCTAATCTTATCATGCAGCCTAATTGCACAGATGTCTCCCGCCTGATACCTCTGTCTCAGCTTTCTTGCTGGGTTTTTTTTGGGTTCTTTTTCAAGCAGTCTACTTGGATTATTGGTTTAGTGCAAACTTTCTGAATGTTGTATGTTCCTAAAACGGGGACCTGATTAGAAGGTGAACCTCCTGCTACAGCCGGCGCTGTTCCAGTTTTCCAAAAAGCAAAAACATTAAATATTCAAACAGCGTGGCAGTGGTGTAATGGAGACTTTGTGGGGTTTGATTCTTCAGGATCCAGACGTTTTGTTGAAACTGAAGGAACCATGAGCGCAAGTTATTTATGAACTGAAACATTTAAGTGTGTGGGGGGGGGAGAAATCCGTAAGTGAGAAAATGCTTTTTTATATCAATGTGAAATGATATAAAAAATATATAGCTGAATATATAGCTATATTCAGCTAAAATAATGACTAAGTTTTAGGTTTTTTTTGTTTTGTTTTTTTGGCCAAATTTTGGCAAAACAAAAAAAATCCATCCATCCATCTATTTTCTAACACCCTTATCCCTAGTAGGGTCAGGATGGGTTCTAGTGCCTCTCCAGCTATGTTCCGGGTCGCCAGTCTGTTGCATATTCCAAATAATAGTTATTCTAAATTATTATTTGGAATAACTATTATTCTAAATAATAACTATTATTATTTGGAAAAAAAATAATTATAATAAAGAAAAATTACCAACTTTTTCTTTCCAAAAGATGATTTAGGAAGAAAAAAAATAAAAGATAAAAAAAAATGACTTAGGCCATTATTTTAGGAAGGTGACATTATATACGCTGCCTGGAACTGTACTGCCTAAGACAAGTCACAGGATTCATATGTGATTTAGATTCTTATCAGACTGTATGGTTATTTAACTAGCTTTGGTTATTTAACATGGGTATAAAAAAGCAAGATGATTCTCCTCTTTCATCCAAATTTCAACTTCCGCCTCTTAAAAATGCATCAGGTCCAAACAAACGTGAGCTGAGAAGATCCATTTGAATTTATTTGGTTGGTAACAAAAGGTGCGGCACAGAACAGATGCCTAAAGTTTACAGAGTGGATGTAAAGGTTATCTAAAGTCCAACTTTGAAGAGGACACATGAGAGATAAACTTTATGATAGAAAGTAGAGCAGAACAGATTGGAAGAAGCAACACAGACTGAGAGCACTGAAGCATAACAAGCTGAGGCATCTTCAGGAGACATCCTCAGCTTAGGTAGCACACACTAGTATTATTAAAAACAATTAAAAATAACATC
>CAEFZY010054830.1:0-30980 GCA_903066815.1 Brachyrhaphis roseni | reverse complement strand
TGTGCTTTATCAACTGGATGAAAGAAAACGTTAAAAAAATAAAAATAAAAAATAGGCTAAAAGTTATCCAAACAGTGTAAGAACCCTGAAGCAAGCAGCTTTGGATTTATATATAAACCAAGAACTTATCTTAAGAACAATTTGGACTTTAGTTCAGAAAAAACAGTTCAGTTACTTTTCTATTTCTATTTCCAATCTCTCCCAGTGTTAGAGAATGTAAAAATAATATTTCTTCAAAGTCTTGTTTTTTTTTTGTTTGTTTTGCAAAAAAAATGTCATTATTTTTTGCCCTTGAACCTAAAGTACCATCAGTGAATCTGAAGTTCATTGATTGCCTTCAATCATTAAAACTAAATCTCATCTGAAGAATTGGTTGGGACACAAACAGGATTTGCAGCATTTTTCTCTAAAATTTATAGAAACGGAAATTCAACTTTCAATGTAAAGTATTAATCTCACTGTCCGCATCATTTGAATACTGTTTCCCATAAACGCTTTCTGAACCAACACCTACGAGTATATAGGTTACCACGTTGGCTGTTTGTGCAGGGCATGAAACTGTGAATCTGCACCGTCTAATTCTGTTTCTGTTTCACGCCCTGTGTGAACTGTTCGCTCGTTTCCATCCTCCCATTGACCCAGATTCTGTATTTCTGCAGGAACATCTAGTACAGGTACAATGTCACTGTGTCAACAAGATGGATCTAATGTACTATGGGAACAACATTCTCCAAGAGTACTATTCATAAGAAATGCATTAGACATATATTTCAACAAATATAAACAAATTCAATCCTCTTCATGGTTTTCATGACATCAGCTCGCACTCTATCCTCCTGCCCTCATTTACATGTAATGAAACTGTGATTCACAGTTTTTGAGATGAGGTGATTGTTCCCACAGTCTGAAGTGCTTTCTTGGCTGGTAACTCAACAGCTGGGCTCCGCTGTTGAAGGATTTTGTTGTGTTGGATGTACACCGTCTTGTTCTATTGTATACAGAGTAGGGGATGATGTATTATTAGCTACAAGCTAATAATACATTATTATTATTATTAGTCTCTAAGCAAAAGAGGGTCCACTTAATTAAATATCTTATCTTATTTTTGCATTTACCAAATGGAAATTATTTGGTAAACCCAACTGACTCAAAACAGCTAATGTCTATTCTAATTTAATTTTATACAGTGAGAAAAAGCTCCTTTTTAAACAGTGTATGTGTATCCGTAAACAAGGGACACCCGTGTGACATCCTATGAAAGCTTATAGAAGATGTTTGGACACAAAGATATATACTATCAATTCTAACAACAGAATTGAATTCAACTGAGATAAAAAAAAAAAAAAAAACTACTTAAGAACCTTGTTAAAAGAGGTTTAAATTAGGTCACTCCCTTGTGTATATAGAAGGAGTTCTGTTCCATTTTAATCTGTCACTTCAGTTGCTGAATAGCTGGCATTTGAAGTGAGAGTTTACACCCCAGGTGGTTGAGGGATTTTGGTGAGCCATTGTCTTCACAGTCTGCATCTAATAAATGGATTTTAAACTAAAGAAAAGTATTGTACTTTTTTTTAAAAATCTTTTTTATTTTTTTTGCTACTTTAACACAATGTTGATTAAAACCTTAAAATTTAAATTTTCTGAGCAGAGAAAGTCTGCTTTGAGAAATCTCAGCAGGTCTGACTGATTAGAAAAATGCCTGCCTCTTTTCTCTCCATCCATTTGTTTCTTACTCATGAGTCATGATTTATTGTTCTTCAGTTTTCTGTCTTGTCAGGACCTTGAGCGATGATCCAGTCATGAATAAATGCATTTGGTGCTGGACATGGAGCTCACGTGTCAGGCACACATTATGTGTGTTGCTGCCTGCAGGCAGTCTCTGAGAATGGATTTGGTGCCAGCACAACACACGAAAACGCTGAAATATTTAAACATTAGATCATTATCGCATTTGCTGTTAAGCTACACATGCTTATTTTTTTCTGCCTTACTATGGATGTATGAATAAGTTCATGTTTGCCTTGTAGTGCTTGTCCTAAATATCCTAAATGTCCTATTCTTGTCTCTGTCTGCTTTGGACAGGATCTGTGGATATTTGTTTTTGTGCTGATATGTTTTTTGTGTTCAGAACGGCTATTTCTTGTTCATGGTCCCTTATATGTGCAACTCATTTGCCTGTCCGTGCAACTCACATTAATACAAAAACAATAAGATCAAAAGCATAGTGCTGAAACTATTGCTGCAATACATAGAGGGATATTGGCCTTGGTTGCTGCTCTATGTGCTGTTACATAACAAGCCGTCTGTTGTTTCTTTAGAGGCTCCTTTCAGTTTGAAACCAAGGCATGCAAATCACCTCCAGTTCATAAAAAAATTAAGTGATATATTTCTGAATATGCCTTTTTGTCATATCTACACATTACAAATCATAAAACAAGTTTCAGTAGACTTAAAGATAGATTAAACAGCCATCTAAAACCTTTTTTCAGGTGCCATAACGTAACTTTAGAGGTCAAGTAGAGTTTATATTCTGGTGCGTCATTCCTTTTAGTTAGCAAAAATGAATTCTTGCAAAAGATTAGACAAGTGGTCATAATTCTATGGATATTTTGTGTTTCTACGAACTGGGCACCATGTGAAACAACCCCAGGAGGCCACAGGACACAAACATGAAGAAACCTAAAACTGCCTCATCAGACACCACTAAATTACTGTCAAAGCTGCTTATATTAAACTCCTTGGGTGGCCGTAATTGATGAAGAAGTTGCAGAGGAGCATCTGAACTTGATGACCTTAAATGAATGGATTTATGTTCTGAGAAGAGCGTCCTGAACTGGTATTCTTTGTACCTCTTTGGTAACATTGATGTTAAGGCGTCAATGATACTTCAACACATTTATTTTCATTTGTTACTACTTGTCTTACCTCCGCAGGAGGTCCAGCCGCAGCAAGCAATGAAGGAGCCTTATGGTCGGATTCTTGCAGAGTGTCCCGTAGAGGAGGATTTGCTCATTTATGAAAGGTAAAGATTACTGCTAGAGATTACATTTGTGGACCCAACTTTTGCAAATTGTCCACATCAAAGACAGATTTATTATTATTTAATAAAGTGGTTAATTAGTTTTTGAGGAATTCTGTTGTTGGATGCTTTTATTTTCCTCTGAACAGATTTTTATTTTATTTTATTGAATAGAATAAAAAAAGATGTTGCTGTCCATCTAAACAGTGGAAATGGAAAGAAAACTGTCTATGTCTAAATGTGGTTTAAAAAAAATTGCTTGGAGTTGATTAAAGAGGCTAACCTGGCCTGAATTTTAACAGGAACATGGAGCAAAAAACGTATGCTAATTTTATGGGTGGGTAAACAAAACTAAGCGCAACTCAACCTTATACCGTAATTGTCATAAAAAATATGTTCCTAGATGTCCAGTATTCAGATATTTTTTTTTTTGTCTGCTTATCTCTTGTCCTCATCTACATCAGGTTTTACTGATTATTTCAAAACACAGCTGGAGAAGCTCAACAACCAGAAAACCCCTTTACACCAGATTAAGACCGCGAAAAATCATTTTGGCTATTCATGGTTTTTGTATGCATCGTGTCCCATCACCATTCAAACAACAGAATCTCACCACGCAATCTATTCTCATGCCAATAATTTCTGTGCTGTGCTTAGGCAACAAGTTCTCTGACTTGACAACTAACCATTGAAATAATTGTTTTCTTATCTGACCTAAATACCTAATTTATGTCTGAATAGAAGTGTTATGATTTTCAAAAGGTTTTATTTCCATTTATATGTCCCCAAGTCAGCAAAGGATGAAATAAGGAGTCTATGTCAGTCACTCCCTCAGGGCAAAGTAATCAATTTTGATAAATGGACATAGTCTTATTTGTCCTGCTCTGCGCATCGCACTCCTGACCTGACTGTTCTTTGTCCACCTTTGTCCCCCCATTCACTCGTCTGTTTCTCTTCTGTATTACATCTTATTTTTTGCCCTAGAGTGCACCCAGCAGTGCTTATAAATAGGTCCCCACAGGCTTCGAAATTGAACATAACTATTTCTTCCTCGGAAGCTAAATGAATATTTGATGATAGCTTTAATAATGTCTTTTTCAGACACAGCCTCTTATGTCCTTGGAAGACCCTGAACAGTTTGGAAATTAACCAATGGGCTAATTATTTTTCTTTGTAATAGTCGACCTTTAAGTGAAGTATACTTTCAGTACGAACAGCCCTGAGGTCTACTGTAGTTTTTCTTTGTTTTGAGTTCATCAAACGTTTAAGTGATCGCATATCAGAATTAGTCAGATTTTTTTTTCAGACCACACTTCTTCCTTTCTTTTTAATGCACAGGACAATTCTGAAGCTAGCTTTTAGTAGTTTCCGTAAAATCTCCGTAGATGTGTCCTCTGCTCAATGCATGAAAATGACTGGAAACTCCTTAAACAACATCTTTTTCCCAACCACAAGATGTTTCTTTTGCTTGAAAAATGAGAAGCCACTCATTGCTTAATTTGGGGTTAAATAACTGGTTGCCAGCTGACAGATAATCACCAACGGCATTATTACCCAGTAGGAGATTCATACTTATTCACGTAGTTAAATCCAGGTCACATGTTTTATTTGGGTCAGGGATCATTTTTGTTTGTTTTATTTTTTCCCCACCAGGGGGCTTTTTGCAGGCTCTAGTGTCCCTTATTCGACAGTAGGCTGACAGGAAGGGGGTAAGGAAAGGGGGGAAGACATGCGGCAAATATCGTCGGGTCCGGGAGTCGAACCTGCGACGGCCGCGTTGAGGACTCAGGGCCTCCAAATGTGGGTCGCGCTAACCCCTACGCCACCACAGCATGCCCCTTGGGTCAGGGAACATATATATAAAATTTATTTTGTGATGTATTATAAAACCTATGGTGTGCTGTTTAAGAAAAATGTTCAAAGACAGTTTGTCTTAGGTTGATTATTTAATATAACAGTTACATTGTTGCAAATACTGCTTATTTCTCTTTACCTGGTGTGACATTTTTGGGGAAAACGTGTTTGTGGGTGGGGCGGCACAGTTGACTCGGTGAACTGGCCCCGTCAGAAACTTGCCCAATGCTCTCTGCCAGTGGTGGAGGCGTGCGCTGTTTGTTCTCTAGTGCCGGCTGATTCCTTTCTGACACATATCGCTATGGTCTCCCCTCCCAGGCTTTGTTTTGTAATCCAACACACTTTCTGTTTTCTGTTTCATGTGACTTTGATGGCAGACACAGATGTAATTGGAGCAAGGGAATTGGCCTCCAAATTGTCGTGAAGAATGATGTTCATATCCCTCCACCATAGTGGCTCATAATAAGAACGAAATTGCATTCATTATTGAAACTGGAAGTAGCAGCAGCTCTAAAGATGTTAGTGAAAGCCAGAGCGCCACTAATCAGTGCATCAATAATAAAAATCATAATCAAGAACAAGAAATCCCCTTATGATTTTGCATATTATTGCCAGTGGGGGGGACAACCTGATGAATATTTAGAAGACAGTGGATCCAAAGATATTCATAAAGAAAATAATATGAATAGGAGTTACAATTTACCTTTTGGTTTATTTTAGAGGGTAATTCTTTATTTACGTTTCTTTTTTCTTTCTGCAGGTTTGCACATCTTGGTGAGAACCAGCACACAGTGGAGAAAACAGAACGCATAAACTTGGCGAATATCATTTGCTTGTAAGTAAAACATGTGAACCATTAAACGAAAAGAACTGATGTCGCTGTCTAACAGTTCAGCACTGATGCCAGAGTTTGGTGTTTTCATATCAAAACATAACAGAGTTTCAGCTTTTTTATATAAACCTTATTCAGTGTTTTTTCCACCAGATTTCATTGTACTGATACTCTATGGTGTTTTTAGAGCTGGTTGTATAAACACAAATTATCTAAATCTATAACCTTTTAGGAGAGCCCTTTGATTTTATAAAGGTGATCTGGAAACACAGCAGAGGCAAACACACAGAAAACAGCAAAAATAATGTTGACTCTTAATTTCAATGCTTATGCCTTGCAGCTAATGAAAATCCAAGTTCAGGCTCTGAGAAAATTTGGATATTAAAGCTTTTTAAAACGTATCGTTTTGTATATAGCCTATAAACTCATGTGGAATACTGTTGACTTAACCGTTGTCCTGTAGAAACTTATTGACATCTCCCACAAGGACAGAAAGCCACACATAGCCATTGCTAAAGAAGTAAAATTTTCTGGTTACTTTTTGAATTCAAACATTGTTACTGTTTGTTGAGATACACATGGAAATACTCAGACACGTGCATCTTAGCTTAGTAGTTCAAACTCACGTTTCGTTAAACGTTGTCGTATTAGCTTTTAGTCATAAAAAACACCATAAATAGAATTTCGCCCTCTAAGTCTCCTTGGGAGAAAAGCAAAACTAAGTAGGTTCCCACAAGGCCACTAGCTGTGCACTCTAATGGTACTTGCTTTATTTCTTTTCATTCCACGCTTGGTCCAGCCGTCTTCTCGCTACGACTGCAGCCGCGACCCAGCAGGAAGAGGAGGCACTATGCACAAGCACACGTGTAATTTCAATGTGCAGCCATAGAAAAATACTCTTTCTTTTGACCATAAAAGGAAGCACATATTCCATCCCAAGATGTAAAGTTTCTCTGCCTCAGAGGCTACAGAAAAAGCTGAGTGTTTTTTTTTTTTTATTTTTATTAAACTAGCAACACTCTAAGCAGCTGTAGGTCAACAAGAAAACCGGGCCATAAAGAGAAGACACTTTTAACTGCAACTTAAACCATTTCCTTACATTTGTAGCTGTTTGTAGTATATATTTTGATGTTATAAAAACAAGGTAGTGCTTGACTGTGACATGGAAACTTTTTTATGCATATAAAAGTTCTTTAGAAGAAGAACTAAAAAGTTGAGATGCATTCAAGCCACTTTAATTTGTTATCCCTAAATATAGACCAGTGCAACCATTTTCCTTCAGAGGTTACCTGTGTGTGTAATTTGATCTCATTGTGAGTACAAACCTAAAATGACATGGCTAGAAATGATGGGCAAGACACCCAGGGTAACTCTGTATCTGTATTCACTTTTAAAGTTTTATTTAGTAAAAAAGTAAAATAAAATAAAAACCTCACTAAGATGCTCTGCACCTGTCTGTTTCTCACATGAAACCCTGAGACAAAGTAACTCACATGCAAATGCTTTTTTTTAATCGGACAAAATTAAGACAATTGGTTGCAATGAATTAGACATTGTGATAGCAGAATAAGAGAGCTGAATTCATTTGAACATCAGACTTTAGATTTCATTTATTAAAAAACACACAGTCATTGTTTAAATACCAACTGCTATGAATCTGCGTTCAGCTATACAATAATTTCATCACATTTTAGTAAATGTCAGATCAATTTGAATAAATTTTAAAAATGGAAATACTGTATTTTGAAAGACTTGATGCACAAATTCACTCTTCACTGTTAGTTATCTGCATAGTAAAGCAAACGTTTAGGAAACAACTGAAGCAATGTTTTTTTTTATTTAAAAGTAATTTAATCTACACAGAAAGCATCTATGGATGGGAATGTGAAGAACATCTGGCTGGAAAATAATCAGGCATTCTGGACATTGCAAGCTTTAGTAGAATGGGGAGAAAACTGCATGAAAGAAGTTCACGTGGCAATCCTTTTATTACCTGTCCTGCAATTGTACATTGCTTTGTGAGGACTTTGTGAGCATGTGCAGTTGAATCACAGTTCAACGAACTGCAAGAGATGACCCTGAAAGAAGGTCTTCTTCTTTTCCAGACCTTTCTGAGCAAACCTTCGGAAGTTAGAGGTTGATATTTTCAGAGATGGTAGAAATTTTATAATGAGGTTTTTTTTTTTTTTGTATCTTTATTAAAAGAATGGGATTACCTATACTTGTACGGTAACTATTCACTTTTAGACCTCCTAAAGACTGTTGCACTTTCTGTGGTTAGAAAAGGCATTGATGTTGAGCTGCTGATTTACACGCTACTATGTCTAACATAAAAATTCAGGGGAAAAAATGTATTACCAAGTAATTTCTATAAAAGTTTTATATTGATCACATCAAGCGGAGCACCGTAGCGAAAGCCATAATGCTTCACTTGTGAATGTAAATCTATTTGGCTTCTCATTGGTACTAAGATAACAACTCTGACTGCTACAAGTTAGACAAAAAAAATTAATAAAAAGGAAGTTTTCTATAAGTTGAGTTAGAAGGTGGTCTCAATCTTATCGATTATTCCTTCTTTTTTTTTTTCTTCACCTTTCTTCGTCTCCTCCTGTCTGGTCCACTGGTGGTGACAGGTGTGTTGGCTGTTGCGCAACAGGGCTATTCTAAGTTGTTACGGCACCCTGAATGTGTGGCTCCTGTTAGGGGCGCATTATTCATTCACCTCCCTCTGTGCGGTTCCTCTATTGATCCATCCGGAATAGGCAACTGCATACTGACTCCATTGGTGGAGATAAAAATGGAAATTGTATGAATGCTGTTGCCAATTCCTGTTGTTGGGCATTAAAAAGACGAGGGTATAAATGTCCTTTTCAATGAAAGTCACTGATGAGGATTACAGTGCAGACTAAAGTGATATACAGGAAAAGAAAAACTAAATCTGAATAATTTTTGGAGCTGCTGGTTGAATCATTTGTTCAGTTAGTATCTGCACACAGAAAAAATCTTTAGGAAATATTTATATTTAGTGGCCTATTGCAGCTTTTTTTCTGTAAACACTATCAATGTCACAAAATTTTAACTCTTGGCTTAATTTAATTTAATACAAATTTTAAAACCAAAAAGCATGCACAAATTACACACACATATACCTAGTTTGTTCAAGATGTAGATGTAAGTTACAAATTGCATTTGTGGCGAGAATTGATTAAATGAATTTCACAATTAGAAAATACAGCTGACTTTATTTCTACGCTTATGTGTATATTATGTGGCTATTTGAATAACTACTTGAAGAAACATGAAGTCATCCTATATCAAAATCATAATTACAGGAGTAAAACTAGCCTGACTATTTAACAAAATTTAATTTTCAAAAGAAAACTTATAAATGTATTTAAAAGCTATCTTTATAAAGACCCTAACATCTGTGATTTAAAGCTGAAAACTTTTTTTGTTTGAGACCAGAATTCTCTATGTAGGGGTTAATTTTCAGCAAAAAGAGAAAAAAGGTTGGATCATTAAATATAAAATCTCTTGCCTTAGTACACTGGCTTGAAAGGTGATGTGCGAAGTCGAAGCTAAACTTTTTTTTATTATTATTCAATGTTATGTACAGACATCAATTTCTCCCTTTTCATTCTTTTTATCAGAAAGTTTTGCTCCTAACCTGTAGCCAGCAGTTGCTTTATATTCTTTGATTCACAGCATTGTGTCTAGTTAGAAGAGCCGATGCCAAGTTTTTTACATGAAGTCATGCTTTTGTGTCTACCTGAAGTTCTGTCTTTGCTTTCGGAATTACTGGAAACTCCGTTTTGCTTTTTCTTTGCTTTTTTTTTGTTGTTCCGCTCCTGTATGATCACCAGCTGCTGTCAAACTGACTGACTGAGTGGACCATCTGACAAGCAGAAGCTTGTTAATCCATTGTTTGGATGGAAAGACATGCTTTGGTGTTTAGTTTCTGAGAAAACATGACAAAACATCTAATATGCTGCTGAAAAAGTGCCCAACTCCACAATCCCCGTGTTGCTTGTATTATCAGCTTTGCCATTAGCTGCTGCTTTAAACACGTGATATTCACAAAGCTTTTTTTTTTCTTGGTAAACTAAAAATAGCTTTTCTTGCTAGATATATGGAAATGTTTTTTTTTTTCTTCCACTTGTGTTAGTCATCTGTTGCTACCTGATTGGTCTGACAGTTTGCTTTTATTCTCTTACATGTCTACTTCCAGAGAACCAGTGTCCCACTTCAAGGTTGACAGCATCTATGCCGTCTCTCTTCCTCAAGTGGACAGAGGCAGTCACGAAATGTTTGTGAGCCATGTAATGACAGGTCACGGCCAGGGGAGGGCGCTGTGCAGGGAGGACATGTTGATGTACAGGGAGTACGTGAAGAACAGATACATGTGAAAGCCAAATATCTGGAACTGGATGATGATAAGGACAAGAATGTTTCAGTTTTTGTTTTTTTTTTTGCTTGTGACTCTGGTAAGTTGTATGCATTTCTCCTGACGATGTACAGAAGACCTTACACAGCTGAATTTTGACTTTAAAAAAAATAAAATCAAAAAAGCCTTTTGTATATTTTCTGTTTTATAAGTTTTCAACTATTTTATTTGTTCAAATCTGCCTGTTACAAGGCTATGATGGTGATTTATATATACATATATATAGTAGTTGCAGAATAAGAAGCAAATATAAGTTGTGCGAATTAATGTAAATCATTTTAATCTTACGTTTTGCAACACAGTGCAAGGAGCTGACATTGAGCTGTCTATTGAAAGAACATATTGTTTGGAGTCAATTTGTCATTTCTGACTAACCTTTTGTCTCTTTTTAAATGTTGTTTTATTTTGCGTATATTCATCATTCCAAAAACATGTCTGCTTATTTTTGTACATATGAAGTGTTTCTGTAAACATGAACCATAAAACTATCATAGTTTACAAAGTGGTACACATTTTTAATTTTTATGATTTTGTGTTGAACATATGAGATATGTTCAACATATCTCATATGTTGAACATATGAGATATAAATTAAACACCTATTTATCAAACCTATATGAAGGACTCCATTGTGAAACTGCTGTTTTCGAGGTGCACATGCATAACATTAATGCACCAAAACTGACCTTAAACATTCTTATGCACGCACAAATGTGCACTTTGCTATTTTGACCAGTACTGTTGAAAACCGTCATGTAACATTAGATAAAATCAATATTATTTTAATTCAGCAGACTTTCCTCTTGAGATTGTCCAAGTGAAATGATAGTAAACATGTCAACATATTTTCATGAAATAGTCCTATTACCTCTTCTCTTTAATCTCCATAACCTCCCCTAGCTCAGACTATAGCAAATGGTAATATTAATTACCATAACCATGTAGATCAGAGATGTCACACTCATTTTCAGTTTTTGTCCCATCAAGATCATGAATGTCTTCAAAGGGTTGGTTGTGACGGGATGTAATAAAACTACCTTTTAAGCTGTTAAAATGTATTTAAATAGCTGTTTCGGCATTCAGTGAGTACATGATAAAGTTGAATAATGTTGATTATATATTTCCCATTGATGCAACTTGGCAGTATACAAATAAAAACTTTAATTTGATTGATAAACTGATATTTAAGAACACAACTGTTTGTTGATTTTCTTTCCATTCATGTAAGGAACTTTGCATTGCTTTTCTGAAAATGCGCAATACAAATAAAATTGCCCTAAATTCCTCTTATGTAGTTGGATTTTATGTATGTTTATGTCTTGTTAGCCAATAAAGCTTTATATTAGTGGGAACTAGTTTCAAGAATTTTTTTTTTCAGTGTCTTGATGCATTATTCAGTGAACAACTGAAGCCCCCATATTGTATTTCTGATGCCTTTCATTAAGGGTGCAATCTGGTCTCCATAGATCTAATATTTTACCTTTCATGCAGCTTTTTTAAGTGTTCATTTCCCCCTACCATCAGATCCTTTTTCCACTTTCACGTCCTTGCTGCCTTACACTTTTTGTTCCCTCTCCCCTCACACTCTCTCAGCTTTCAAGCGCAGGTGTCAGAAAATGTGAAATGTTCTCCGCTATAAACGCTCAGTCGTCATTCAGACTGACCACCAGCCACTGCCTTAGTGCCACGTGAGAGTTGGGGAGGAGGAGCAGGGATGAGCATGGCATGCATATGATGTGATGAATGAAGAAGTTTCTTTTTAAATGTGAATGAATATTTATATTTTTTGAAACACTGCAGGGACATTTAATCGCAATGAGCAAAGATTGTATTGCTGATGTCAGTAATGACATATTTCACCTAATGTGACAAGAGCCTCTTGGTGGACCCATAAGGCTTCTTCTCCTGCCTTGGTTGAGATGCTTCAATGATTTTGGGTTGCGTCACGGCCGTGGGGTTCTCATAGTTTCTTTGTCGACTGCAAAATAGTGAGGTGATGGTGCTAGCGACACCTTGGGTGTGACGGCATAACTCGCACCATGCTCTCTACATTAATAGATAAGACTATATAGGGCAGAGATTACTTGTTCCTTTATTTAAGCTCTTCTTTGGAGGCTGAAATACAGGGAGACACTGAATCCATTCAACATGTAGCTTGTAAACCACTAGAGAATTGTCAGTTGTAATTATTGGTTGCGTTTTCTGTAATTCTGCCAACCACTGCCTAAAAGGCCATCAATGGGACAGGACTCCTGTGAAATGGCTCCTATCAACTCTTTTTAGCTGAATGTCTCTTATTTCAAAGTTTTAACTCCTGTTAGATATATTTTCATCGAGCTCCATTCCCAAAAACGGTCTTCTGCTTGGACAGCTGCACTTAAATGCCTCATATCAGATGACTGTCATTATCTGATAAAAATGCAGTGAAATGTAGAAGAGACCAGTTTTAATGTGAACATAGTTTTCTGTCTCGTTTTATTACAGAATAATAAGAACCTGTCCAAGAACTTGTGGAGAAGCTTGGTGAAAATAGACCGTTGATTACTCAGGATAAGCCACAGTTAAAGTTAGAGGTGGTAGTGTGATTATACATAGCTGCATGAATTTCTGTTTGTGTACAGGTTGAACTGTTCAGCTTTGAAATAGAACAGTTGTGTAACCTACTACATCACCTCATTAATATATGTTTTTTTTAAACAAGGTATGGGTCACAAAGTTTTTCTTTGGATAAAGAAAAGTCCTTGAGATTACCGTTTTTCTGTTGAAAACGTGAGTGCTTTGTTTTTTGTTTTAATCCTAAAACAAATATGAAAATAAAGGCAGAGTTTGAGTTTTCCCTCAAATCTCTGTTTTTATATGATAGACTTTTACACAGTAGCACATAATAGTGAAGGAAAAGAAACAAAAAGTAATGTTTAAGTATTGCCTCAGAATCTCTGGGATTTTGTTCTGGACTTTGAGTGGGCCTTTCTCAGATGTTTGTGATCTGTTGTTGTCTCTGTATGTTTAGAAGTCTGCACAAGTGTCATATCATTTCCAGCCTCTGACATCTATACGAACGTCCCTGCTAGAGAACAAGTATGCCCACAGCATGATGCTCCCCCCACCTTGTTGCAGTGTGTGAATGGTGTATTAAGATTATACAGAGTATGAATATGAAGTGTTTGTTTAACTGGCAAAGTCACCTTTTTTCTCTGAAAGCAGAAATTCTCACAATTTTTTTTCTTGCCATTTTGTCATAAAGGCTGAATTTGTGAAGTTTACAACAAACAGTTACATCGAAGCTGCGGATCTCTGTAGCTCTGCCAGAGTTGTCATGGGTTCTTTAGCTGCTTCTCAATTTGATGTATTATTTTCCTTCTACTTTGCAATTATTCTCTGCTTTGTGTTGGTCTGTCATGTGATACTGCAAATTAAAAAAAGATTAGGTTTTTTGGTTAAAATGTGAAAGTGTCCGAGTTACAAATACTTTTATACCATAACATAGTAACCTAATCTGAAAGTTTCAAAGTTCACTTTGTGTAGTATAATGAAACAAGACTGTATCCATAAAGTTTGTACACTTGTGATGATTGTCCTGTTTTATACATTCTCCAGTTTTGAAAGCAGAGTGATTCTTAACCTCAGACAGATGAAACTATACAGAAGGAAAATCAGCGATCTAGACTTTGAGTAAGAAGAAGCTCTTAAAAACTTTGATTAGCAAGAACACAACTACCCTAATAAAAGGAAAAAATATATATATCTTCTTGGGCCTGCTCATGAAAATTTGTTTTACAGGACAGATGAACATTCATTGTGATCCAAAAACATTGGTGGTCTTTGACATGGACCATGTAGGCTGTGAACCAGGGGGGTGTTAGAAATCATGCCACACAAGAATCGGATTAAAAATATATGTATAACTTATGTGTTTGTTGCACCTTGATGAATTTTCTATTTCTTTTAAGCATTTGCAGTCAATGGAGAATTGCTGCTGTCAGCTCACTGCTGAGAATAGGATAACTATTTCAATACTCCAAAAATTTAGATGACCTCCCATGTTTTCAGCAACTAAAAGAGGGGCTCTCAAAGAGCCATTCATGCAAGAACCGTCACTTTCTGCCGCTTCTGCTTAAAAGCATAAACATTATTTACTATTACATTATTTAGTGCTAATATCTCCACTAATCTTGCTGGTTAAATGATGGAAATTCTGTAGAATTTGGGTCATGATAGCTTTTACTCACTATTGAGCAGTGGGTCAGGATCTTTTATCTAGTTACGTGACATCTCTAGTGATGGAGGCATCAAATTTGTATGATTGATGTGTTGCATAAAGAGTACAAGTTTCCTTGGGTGAGTACAGCAGCTTTTTAGGTAGGAAGTAGGTCAATTTTCTGAGAGAAATTGAGGTGTTATTTCTATTTAGTCACCAAGGACAGATTTTTGTTTTTGATGTCATCACCAAGCCCATTTTTGCATCTACCTGCCCATGCAATTTTTTTGTTTTTACACTAAATATGTTCACCTATTACTTAATCATAAACTTATCGCCCGCATGCTGAGTTGTCTCTTTATTTACATTTTCTGAGGGATCAGGCCCTTGTTATTGACCTTTTCGCCGCCTATTAGAGACATACTCGGATTCTGCTTTTGTTAAATATCACTAGAAGGGCATTCCTGAATTGAGAGGTGAGTCACTGCCTTGTGTTTACATAGACAGGTGTTTGCCCCCTTGTACTGCTCTGCTGTTTGTGTTTGTACGCTGTTGACAGTTGAGGTTTGCTTCCCAAAAATGGACTGTTTTGACGGAACGGAGGCTTTTCATGAAATAGTCCTATTTTTGTGTTCCTAATGGCAGATGTCTCATTACGCTGAGACCTCTCTCAGAGCACATTGGTGTGGGTGAATAAATGCAAAAAGCTATGTTTTTTTTGTTGTTGTTTTTTGGGGGTTTTTTTTAGCTCATTACGGGAAGGCCCCTCTAAAATAGAGCAGAAGTTGAATATTTGGATTTAGCAGTGGAGTACTTTGGTTTTGGTGGCATTTTAGCCCATGTAGCATTCTAACAAGGCAAATAAAATGACTTGTATATATATATTTTTTTATCCTGTTTGGAGTTTAGTGTCTTTGATATAAAATATTACACGTTTCATGTGACTACTCTGCTCATGAATAAATATTTCTGCAGCCCCCAAGCTTGACAGAGGTTGACCAAACCGCTGTTACCAGGAAACCAAAGCTAGTTTACATATTGCTTTTCTGCTGCTTTGGCTCTCTTTCCATCCTCTCTATTTGAATTCAGCATTCACTAGAAGCTCAAACACATCACTGATTAGCTTGAAATAATACACTCTTTCACACAATAAAAGTAAAAGCATGTAACTGTTTGAATTTCTGCTATACTCTACTTAATAAAGGATTTCTGCTATGTATGATTAATGTATAAACTACACTGTCACATAAGGTAGGTATTTCAAACCTACCAAATCACTCTCCCACACAGAGAAAGAACTGAAAAGATTATTTCACAATACATATAGATATGCTCAGTGGCCACTTTATTAGGTACACCTTGCAACTACAGTTACCCATAGTTACAGTTCTTCATAGGATAGATTCAACAAGATGTTGCTGCAGGTTTATTGGTTTAACTTCATAACTTCATAACTGCATAATGTGAATATGCAGTTCCACCCTTGCACTTCCCTGAAGAAGAATATGTACTCCAACTAATAAAGTCATTTACTTCAAAATTTCTAATTAAAGTTAGTTACATTCTAAAGAAAAAAAAATACACAGGTTTGTGATTGAAAAATTAAGTAAAAAATTTGCATGGACTATTTTTTTTAAAGTATTTCCTTCTTGACTATTACAGAGATGATATTTTGAGACCGATACGTGACTGACCCAATCGAAGTTAAACCTACAAGATATGATGATGTGTCAACAACCGTGATAACGCTGAGTAAATTTTATTTTAAAATTCTAGAATACTGTAATTTATTCATCGTGCTTTTACTTCAATACACATGACTGACTTTAAGCTTTTGGTATGTTTGTTCAAAAACAACAGGTAATATAAACAGTTTGAGCTTTTCCTTGCTTTCTAGATTCCTTATTTTTAATAGTATGTTCAATAGTAGCTAAAGTAAGAGTGCATTGGTATTTTATAATAAAAAAAATGACATGTACAGATGGATTTCTGTTGCTTCAAACAGGATTGGCTCCTCAGAATCTCCAACAGAGTTTGATGCAAAGCAACATTTTAACTGCTTGCTTCAAATCAGATATCCATCAGTCTCTTCTAGAACCTGTCTGGAGTTTTCTTGTGACTCTGTTTGCTGGATTAATCCAAGGGGAAGGACAGAGAGCCATGTACTGGGTTTCGCTCACTCTCTCCTTCTCTCTCTCCATCTCCCTCTCCCTCTCTCTCTCTTGTTCGCTGTCTCCACAGTTTGAAGCGCTCCTTGCATGACTCTGTCTCTCCCCTCTATACTGCTCCTCAACCTCCTCCGCCTCCTCACACTTACCTCTTTCCATCGAGCTGAACAGCAGCCAATGCTTCACAGCGCTCCTGCCCTGGCTGCGTGTCCCATGCCTGGGAAGCACAACAAGATCAAGGGCTTCACCTGAGAGGGACCCAAGCACCTTCATTCTCCACCTCTTTATGATTTGAAGCTCGATTTAAAAGACAATTCCACTTCACACAGCTTTGTCAGAAAGGTAGGTTGTCTAAGCCTTTTATAAAGTACCAAAGACTGAAAAATAGAAACCTTCTATCATCTTTTATATAATTTTTTGTCTTCAGATAATATCAGAGTAAGAACTATTGGAGTTTAATCTTTTTGAAAACATAATGTAGAGAAATGCAAGCAGAACACACTGATTTTATTTTTCTGAAATTGAAATGATTTTTTTTTTTTTTTTTTTTTTTTTACAGTCAGAATAGCAAGTGGGGTGGCTATTAAAACATTTAGGAATATTTTTCACAAACTTTAATCTTTCAGCTAAGAAGCACCCTAACTTTTTGAGACTGATCTTTCAGGACCAGAGACAGTTCCTCTGCTGGCGCACTAGCACTATGAAAAGATATGCCAAGTTTCAAGTTACTGTTCAAACTACCTTTGCATATATATATATGTATATATATATATATATATAATCTCTAAAGATTTTGGAGTGATTTAAATCAAGGCTTTAAATATACAGAGCAACATAAAAGTAAACTTTATGGGGAAATTTCACATTACTCTCCTCTAACAGACAGTCTATAGTCCATGTTCCTATTATCACTTTGGGAATTGCTTAGTTCAATATTTGCTTGTTCTCTACATATGCTGCTGGATGATTTATTGTGTTCTTTGTTAAATTTAGTGTAGTGCTCAGCTTGAAGCACTTTATGGCTCAGTATGAGGGATTGCTGCAAAGTTAGTGACTAAATGCAATGAGCTGTGTTGCTTAGACAACATTTTTACCAACTACCACTTATTTGATCAACAGAGTTTTAACTGTGCAGCATTAAAATCAGAATTAAATTAGAGTCTATGTCACATAATGTCAATCTTTCTATTTGATAAATTTTTGGGGCATTAAATTGATTCTACATTTATGGTTAGAAGTTGGATCTGTTTGTCTTTAAAAGGGCATTGAAATTATGTTTTGTTGTAAATTAACAGAACTGATGTTGAAACGTCTTTTAAAGCCATTGCAACTGTTTAACAAAATCTTTCATTTTGAGCTCCCCATATTCTACCAACTAAAGGTAAATTCATGATGAAGTGATAGTTTCCTTAAGAACAACCTTGCTCTTACTCTTTGGCAGTGTGGAGCTATGAACGAGTCCCTGGTTGTGAATGACTCCTCTGCAGCCGGAGAACCCGTCCCATGGATGGAGGTTGACTCTTTGGGCCAACACAACGGCAGCTTAGAACTGTCCACCGCTCCCTTAGAGTTCCCTGTCAACCCGTGGGACATCATGCTCTGCATGTCAGGCACCGTCATCGCCTGCGAGAACGCTATCGTGGTGGCAATCATCTTCTACACTCCCACCCTGAGGACTCCCATGTTTGTGCTGATCGGGAGCCTGGCCACAGCAGACCTGCTGGCTGGCATGGGATTAATCCTCAATTTTGTGTTCCAGTATGTCATCTCCTCCGAGACCATCAGCCTCATCACGGTGGGCTTTCTGGTAGCATCTTTCACGGCATCCATCAGCAGCCTCCTAGCTATCACCGTGGACCGTTACTTTTCCCTCTACAATGCCCTGACGTATTTCTCAGACAAGACGCTGCAGTGCGTGCATCTGATGCTAATCGTGACCTGGGGGGTGTCTCTGCTGCTGGGTCTGCTGCCAGTGCTGGGCTGGAACTGCCTGCACGAGCCAGCCTCCTGCAGCATTGTCCGCCCTTTGACCCGGAGCAACGTCATGCTCCTAGCCACGTCTTTCTTCGTCATCTTTGTGCTCATGCTGACCCTTTACTTTAAGATTTGCAAGATCGTGTGCCGACACGCACACCAGATCGCCCTGCAGCAGCACTTTTTCGCCACGTCCCATTATGTTGCCACCAAAAAGGGGGTGTCCACTTTAGCCATCATCTTGGGGACTTTTGGTGCCAGCTGGCTGCCGTTTGCCATCTACTGCCTTGTAGGTGAGAGGGAGTATCCGTCAGTGTACACCTATGCTACGCTGCTGCCTGCAACTTATAACTCTATGATCAACCCCATTATCTACGCCTACAGAAACTCTGAGATCCAACGCTCTATTTACATGCTTTTGTGTGGCTGCTTTCAGGCCAACGGGTCTTATCGCTCTAGGTCACCAAGTGAGGTCTAAAAAGGTGCTTCTGATGTGTTTGGAGGAATGTGTGTGTTTGTATTAGAAGAGACAGAGCAAAAAGACAAACCAGACAATTGGCTTACTGCCGACAGTGAATGCTTTTCAGACACAAATGGGGCGTGGATATCGTACCTGCACTTTAATATATGTCTCGAAACAAGTTCAGAAAAGTTAGAAATGCTGTGAACAAGAATTCTTGTTATTAAAAAAGGATAACAAATCTGTGAATGTATTTAACTGAGAAAAAAAAAGAGGAAAATATTTTTGCACTTTATTGAGTGTTTTGTTTTTAATACCAAAGCAGTATTGTTTGACTTTGGATGTGTTTAAATGTTTTGAACCTGTGTGCATCCTGTGCCATTTTTTTCTATTTTGTATTGTATTGTCAATGAAGTCCGTTTTGTATCAAACAAATAAAGGAATAAAGTCTTGCCTTCTCGCCATCCCGTGTCTTCACTGTTGCATGTTTCTTTGCTTCCTGTGACTTGTTTTTGTCTTTTTCTGCCAGGTGGATCTGTTTGGATAGACTAATAGCCCACTGTGAAAGCAAGTCCTGGAAAATAGCTTAAATTGACAGCCAGACACATTCAAATCATGCTTGCTCAGTGTGCTGGTGTGTGAACATGAGTGTTTGAGGCAGAATAACCCAGAGAAATATAAGAACTGAAAATGTGCTATTTGATAGAATGTACATACATTTGCATTACCATCTAATCAGTGGGTAAAACATATCTAAATTAAGTCAAACTAGGCAATACATTTAGTACTTAGTTGAATTTATGAGACATGATCCACTCAACATGCCTGCACATCATATAATCATTGAGAGAGTTTTATTTTTTAAACTCTTCTCATCTCTTTAGCATGTCCAGCTATGACTCAGGGCCAAGGCGGCAGCAGGCACGTGGATGTGTGTGTGACAAAGCATGGCCAGCAATGATAATAAGCCTTTTGCCTGTTCTAAGAAGACTCTGCAGCCACAAACACAGTGGTTTATCTGTTTAAACAGGTAGCAGAGAGGCATCAGTGTGCCAAAGGGGGTCGAAATCGGTGCTTAACAGCAGGAGATCTGAAATCTATTCCTCATAAATGTTTTTACACCTGCTTTTATCAAACTATTTCTAACACAGTTCAGGTCCCAGTAACCCTGAAGCTGAATCGTGAGAAATAGGTAAACTCTACTTGAAATGCTTGAATTCAATAAAGTCTTGTTTAGCAATAAGAATGAACAAGTATGTGGGAGGACATGATGAATTTCTTTTTAAAAAAAACATCTGCAGCAGTCTCAGATGCGCTCGGTAAACACAGCAACTCTTTAGACAGAAAATGTTTTACTTCAATCTGTTTTATTTGCTGCTTCAAATCTGTGACTGTACAGGAACTGATCTCTTAATTTTTTTTCTACCATAGATTATATTGTTTTATCATTATGGTATACTTAAAGTGACTTGTAAAACTATTAAGGCTCCTTGAATTTTCACACACTTATATATGACATACAAACAACTGCAACAAGATATTGTGTAGTGGAAGGATAATACATGGTTTCAAACTATCTTTACAAGTAAATCTAAAGAAGGGCTAATGTGTATCCAGTCCTTTTACACTGACACCCTTACATAAAATCCAGTAAAATCAAACTGCCTTTAGATGGTGTTCATTGAAGGCCTCTGAGGTTTCTTGTGAACATTATTGAACAACTCAAACTTGCCTTTACTGTTTTCATTCCTTTCTTTTCTCTTTCCTGTAATTCCTGTTTAATCTCTGGTGAAAAGTACCATTTTAAATACATTTTGACAGTAGCTCACACACAGCACTAATAAATATCTCCTTCTCTGTAACAGCCTCCAGTATCAAAGCTGCTTTTGGTCGGTTCTTGGCAGAACATTAAGTGGGAGAAAGGTGAGGGACACTGAAGGCCACTAATAGACCACAAACTGAGGTCTGGCCACTCAGAGAGGAGGTCATGTTTACTCACCTACTCAGTGTTTTTTTTTTTTTTTACCTCAACAGATGTCTCTTTTGACCCTCCACTGAATCAAGTAAAATCTAGCTCCTTTACAATGCTTTAAAAGTAACCAGTTGAACCGGCTATAGTATGAGTGTCCAGTTACACTCCTGCCGGTTTTAGTTTTGTCGTTGCTCCAACACAGCTGGATTAAATTGGTCCAACTACCTCGTCAAAGTTCTGCAGAGTCCTGCTAATGAACCTGTTGTGTGAAACCTTAAAAAGTAGTAAAACATGCAGGACATGCAGTTATAAGTCGTCATGTTGAATGGTCATTTATTTTAGAAATTTGCTATCCTGATTATATAGGAGAATCAAATGAAAGCATGATATGGACATAGAATATGACATAAAACCTTTAGGACCTATCAAATTCAGGTCATTTTCAGAAAAAGGTTTATTTAATCAGTTGTATCCTTTATCATATATTATGATTGAAATCTACAATAAAAGAAAAACAGTTCAAACTAGTTCTATCTTATGCAGTTATAAGACCTCTGTACTAATAATTCAATCAGGGTAAAACCAGAACTGGTCCAATTTATTGACAATACTTTAATTGTCCTTTTTGGTATATGACTCAAAGTTTTTTAAAAGAAGATGTTTCATGTTCCTTAATGTGTGATTTTCACGAAAAGGTCATTTGAGTTTCATGTGTTTTTTTCTCCGTTAGTCACAATTGAAATCCAACATGGCTGCTGCATGATAAATGATCTTGTTTTATTTTCTTCTGCTCCAGATGACTTTAGATACCAGAGTAGCCTTTCAGCATTTTCGCTGCATGACCGCTTAATATTATCTCCGATCCAATGATACAGAAAAATAACCACATTTATTATTGGTATTTAGAGGTCATAAATCAGGTACTTCTTGAACATAGCATCCATTAGACGAAACAGAAGCTGGTAGCTGTGTTTGAATTATGTAATGCTGGACTGAGACCTGAGTGACTCTTTGGGCAATCACTAAAGTACACAGTCAAATGATTCCCTCATTAATAACATAATTACAGGGCTGTAGCAAATGCTCTCCATAGAAACATTACTATTACTGACTTCATCATTAGTTTGATGGAAAATGCTTAGGTGTTATGGATTATGTAATTCCTTAAACAGGTGCTTTTATCCCTTACTGGTTTTTCTTTTCCTATTCATATGGATATGATCTCCCAGAAAAGTCATAGAAACAAGTGATAAGGGATAACACAGCTGGAAAAGAAATGTTTGCTCCAATCTCTAATCTCTTTCTTCACAAACAGCTTTCTGTGAACCACAAAAAACAGAGTGACTCTCCAACTCGTATGTACATCTTTGATTTTACAATAATCTAGGCACATGCATAAACATAAACAACATCAGAGGAGATAAGTTAACAACCGCAAAAAATTTATTGATTTAACTCTAAGTGGGGATATAAAAACCACTTATCTTTACAGAACAGCTTTAACTCAGCTTACTTTTCACATAGAGCCTTTTTACACAGGGGCCAGGCTGGCTTGGGTGACTTTTCTTCCCTTAATAAATTACATCATTATTTGAACACTCCTTTTTCTAATCCTTCCAGCTAACTTTGACTAACACTAAAAGTTATCAGATGATCTGAGGCATTTAAATCTGAGAAGAAACAGTAACAGAATAAATCTATAAGGGGAGGAAAACTTTTTAACAGCATTGTATTTTGGGTCTGTCATAATCATAATTTTTAAGTTTTGCCTTTAGCAAAAGCCACATTGAAAACTACTGAACATAATGATCTGACTGAATGATCACCGTATAAAGAAAAAGATACTGATAAATTCATCCTAAACAATCTCACAACTTTTGAAGACATTAAAGTGAAATTTGTACACTACAAAAGAGGAAGCAAATCTTTTATGTATCTTCAAATAACCGTTTTGAAATATTACAGTAAATCCTTGAAGCATTTAGTTTCAAGAATTTACCTTAATATCAAAACATGCTTTTTATTCCCTAAACAGGATGACAAGTCACCATAAAGGGACTCTGAAAACAGACTCAGGGCCCCAAACTGAGTAATACCCACGCCCACCAGTTTACAAATCCTAAAAGCTTTTATTGAAAAACAGATTTTATGCTTCTCTCAGAGGCATGTTTCTGATTGCCAGTAGATGCTGTTTGTGTTGTTGTTGTGTGTCGGTGTGTAGGCACAAATTGGCAGAGGACTGAGTTGCTTGAGTGTGCTTGTTAGCAGCCTGGCACCTGCAAAGATTTGTCATTACTGAATTAGCAGCCTGAAGGTAGGTGTGTATGTGCTGCCTGAATCCAGTCTGCGATGTGTTTGCGGCGTGCAAAAAAAAGATCAGAGTATGTCTGAGAAAGAGAGAGAGAGAGAGAAAGCAGCAGCCATAAACTGTTCCCTTCAGCTTCTACTTTCTCAGAAAAACACTTTGTGACGTAGTGAGTGAGACTAAGAAATTTTTCACGCTACACTGAGCTTAATAAGTATTATGGGCACTCAGCATCATGCTGTTTAACCACTGTACTCTCTGCTCCTAACTATGTTTGTCTTAGAGGTTCAGCTACAAGTAAAGGGGCAGAAGGTCTTCCCTAAATAGAAGGTTCTAGTAGGCATAAGTGTGCTCTATGTAGGCTAAGTTTGGACCACATTAAGTTGCAGTGTAATTATATTTGAGTTGACTGAATCAAAAACACGTAATTAACAACATGATTAACAACATAATTATTGTTTTGTGGTATACAGGAACTAATATTTGATTAAAAGTGAAAAATAAGTTTTATTACAACATATTTTTTATTGCAATAAGAAAAGGAAATCTCCAAGAAGAAGAAGAATATGTGAGGAAAAAGGGAAAGAAAAAAAATTCATGTTATATCAATAGGTGGCGCTAGTGTCAAATGTAGCAATAAAAAAAAATAAAAAATTGGGGTAGGGTCAAACAGGAACCCCTCCCATAAACTGCAGACTGCAGCTTGAGGCTTCTCCCTATTTTAGTCAGTGTTTTAATATTTAGTTCTAATAAATGTTGTTGGTAAACTATCATATTTAACATTCCAAGAATGTGGAAAAATATTTCTGGATGCAGAAATTAATTGTGCTATTGTTTTCACATCAAGCAAACACAAAAGCAATGCAGGATTGACTTGAAGAGGGGTTTTGATGTCTTTAAAGATCCTAAGAAGTTTTTGGAAAGTTCTGGAAGTGCTATTGGGTGTACATGTAACATCCAGGGCTGCACAGTGGAACACTTGGTAGCACTGTTGCCTTGCAGCTAGAAGGTCCTGGGTTCGATTCCTGGCCAGGGGTCTCTAGATGGAGTTTGCATGTTCTCCCTGAACATGCATGGGTTTTCTCCCACAGTCCAAAAACATGACTGTCAGGTTAACTGGTTTCTCTAAATTCTCCCTAGCTGTGAGTGTGGGATAAAAAGTGTGCATGGTTGTTTGTCCTGTTTGTCTGTGTTGCCCTGCGACAGACTGGTGACCTGTACCCCGTCTCTCGGGGGTTCCTGGAGATAGGCACCAGCACCCCTGCCTACTCCACTTGAGACAAGGGTGTAAGGAGGATGGATGGATGTAACATCCATGGACAGACTGAAGCTTCAATTCTGTCTTCAGTATTTTATAATATTGGAAGTGCTTTTTGTTTCATAACTCATTATATTTATTTTGTTCATTTGGACGTAGTTTTTGTCTTTTTCACAAATTTTTTGGAAGACAATCCTAACTCCCTGATTGCTGTGACTCTACAATTGTCGTCATTGTTTCCAGCTGTCAGCCACTGTGTATAATTTGCCTGTACACCCGGCTTGTTTACCCAGCCTCTGTTCGCCTTGTCTGTGTCAGCCGTAGATAATCACCTGTTTGCTCATCATCAGTAATGTTTGATGTTCTTTGGATTTTTGTCTATATAGAATTTTGGGCTAATTGATCCTTGCCTCACATGGCCTTGTGTTTTTCACATTCATTGAAGTTTCTGTACTTTCCTGCAGGCTATGTTTGCATTTGGGTACTCCTAGTCCTGCCTGCTCAAAATACATAAAAATAGTAAAAATTAAAAAAAAATTAAAAATTCAGAGGAATATTGAACTCCATCTCAAGTTAGAAAAAGAAAAATCTGGAAAGCAGCAGAAAGTTATGTGTGAAATCAATAGTAATAGTAATCAATAGACTTCTTATTATCAGCACCAAGTTGTTGAAGCCAAGCTCTTTGAAAAAAAATAAATAAAATAAATCAAATGTATGCAGGGCCTATCAACAAGTTAGATTTTTTCCTATCTGGTGTGTAGGTGCAACCTTCATCCTTATGCTACTGCTGCCCTGGGAAACGGTCAATTTGACCTATTTCAAAAACCAAAATCATCCACCAGCAACAACGTAAAATCTGACAACTGTATCACTGCTTCACCCTCACAAAGCATTTCAGAATTGTTTTAATAAACTTTTTGTACTGTTTAATAAAATTCCATTGGACTGGTTCATTGCACTTGGTTCTCAGGCTCATTGTGATTGGAATAGAGGGAACTTGAACAAGCCTTTGTTGCAAAAATAAAAAAAAAAATGATGGCAAACTGGAATAAGTAGGGAGCTTATCCTTCCTTTAGTAAAGATGGATTTAAAGAGCCAGGGATAGGAAGCGGTATTTTTCTCAAGATGTAAAAGGAAGAGGAAGGGGATTCAGAATGAGGTCTAAATTTCAGAATAAAAGTCAAATGTAGTGGATAACCACATTTACAATCTGTTGAAACCAAACTAAAGTCAAAGTACAATTTAATGTTGTTTCTAAAACAAAAATAAATCGAATATGCCTTTTTGTAAGCAAGAGGTCAGGAGAAACACAAGCTAGTCAGCTTGAGCTGCACCGCTTCACATGCATTGTACTTCATATTCTACATAACATCCATGAAGCGCTCCCAATCTGGACAGCTTCATTAAGATTCAAGACTTCCTCTCTGACTCATCATGTCTATGATCCTGCTGTTGTCGCATGCTTCAATTCTGCGTCCTTGCATCCACCTATCCAAAAGGTTTTGCAAAAAAGATGTTCTTATAACTGTACAAAATGTCAAGAAGCATGATCAGGAAGGGATGGGAGTGCTCATACTCCAAACTTGAATTATGTTCTTCAGTAAAGATCTATAAATATTTATGCATGAGTTGTCGGGCAGAACATCTTCAAATGCCATGATGTTTTCCATCTGTTGGGAAAGCGGCATCTGAGCCAGTGAGTCAAAAAAAATATGAATAAAAATTAGAAATGTCTGGCTGTGTTCTGCTTGGTGCTGATGCTGACTATGGAAAGGAGAACGTTGTAAAAACCTGCTGAACAACATGATAGCAAGTATAAAAGAAGTATAATCTTCATTTATACTTCACCAAGAACTGAAAATGATCTTTACAAATGTATTTATCTAATGGAGGATCACACATGAATTTTATGACCTTAATTACCCATACTACTGATCTACTTAGTCGTTAGGATTTTCATTCAACCAAGAAATTTGTTACAGTTGAGACAGAAATGTCACAAAGAATAAGAAAATATAAGTAAAAAGTGTTTAAAAAAGAATCAATTTTCGCCAAAAACAAGTGCTTAAATGTTTATTTGTGTAAAATATATTCTCTTCTGTAGCCTTCTCAGTAGTCAGTGGGAATAAAATATTGCAAGAGCAGTCAACCACTTCTAGTAATTGCTTGGAAAATATGTTGCATGTTTCCACTGATATTTTTTGACAACTTGTTTTTAGCGATGGGAATTAAGTCTTTGAGCTTGAAGCCCATCTTAAAACAATTTCCAGTCAGGATAAAAATACTGGTAAAGTTGAAAGATTACTTAAAACTATCAGTGATTTTGGTAAATTGTTTAGATGTCAAATATTTTACCAATAATTTCCTTCAAAATTCAAGTTCCAAAAGAGGAAATGTGTGTTTAACTAACAACAGTACAGACCTCACTTCCAACATGATTACCTGTCATGTGTTTACTTCATCACATCCTCATTTGAACCTTTAAAGGACAGTGTAGAAAAGTGTGTCTTTCATAACCTGGCAGTTGCACTCCTCCAAATAATTTCTATGACAAATCAACCGTATGCCTCACCATGTCTTTCACCCGTCACCCTGATATCCTCCTCAATTTACTAAACCCTGCTATCATCCGATTTTAAGGAGAAATTGTTGGGAGATTGTTCCCTTCTCCTAACTGTAGCGATGGTGACTAATGCAGAAATTAAGCATGGAGGGGCATATTCAGCCACAAGCAGCGTGACACTCTCATGAATATGACTTGCATCACTCCCAGCGCACAAAGACTTAAATGCTAATGATTATCTGCTGTTACAGCTGCTGATTTGAGAGAAATTAGTTTCAAATGTTTGTCCATGTCACTCTGGGTGAGTCTTCGAAGTGAGTTCTTTACTGATAATCTGCGGCTTGCAAGCCTCGGGCATTACAGTGCCTTCCAAAACTAGTCACATGTCCACAAACGCCAGTAAATTTATGAAGATCTTACAAGTTGAAGAAAAATGACAGTTTAAAATTTTTGGTGCTAATAAAAATCAGAAAATTATGTCAAAGATTTTTATTCAGTACCCGTGGGTCAATATGTACTGTGGAGGACTCCTTGCTTCAAGTCTCTTCCAGCTTTGCATGACCAGAGATATTTTTAGAATGGTAATGAATTCCCTATAATTGATATTTATACAAATATAAAAATTCCAAGTTGTCTTTTTTTTTAAAAAGCTCATGTAACATTTGTGGCTAGAATGTTGCTTTGGATTGTAAAGGTTGAAGACCTCTGTTTGATTTCATACTGTGTAGCTCTATGAAAGCAGTACAAAACATTTTACAACTCTGTCAAACTTACTGGAAATATTGTATTTACTAATTTGACTACTTTCTGTCTTTACATATTGAATATTTACTGCAGAGATTAGACTTCCAATTTTCAAGGAAAGCTTAAACATCTTTCTGTAGTAGAAAAAGACAAATACAGAGACAGAAAAACAATGTAAAACAGTATTTAAGTCTTATCCCTTATCAAACATCATTGGCCTCAGTCAATAAATCGTGAGTTTCTTAAGTGAACATGGAGACATGACGTAGTTTAACTGTATCGAAAAGTAATATGGTTGGTTTGTGTAAAATATGTTTTTTAAAGCAGTCTCTAGCCTGACATCAAAGTGATTATTCAAATTAATTCAGGGATGGTGACGACAATGATAATCTTTTAAATCCCACAGAAGGATTGCATAATGGGTTTGTTGATATTTGTTTTCTCTGGGAATAAGAGAGCAAGCAGGCAGAGGCGTGACAAAGTCTGCGTTGGTGCTAACGGAGTGTAGGAGGGAGGGCACACAAATATTTCTCAACACAATAAAAGATCTCCCACGGGAACAAATTGAAAATTCGCTCTGATCAAATATTCAGATTTTCAATATTTTACATTATTTTTATTTGGTATTTTTTCTCAACAGAAACTCCATGAAAATACTATCACGTTCGCATCAAAGGGGGAAAACTTATAAATTCAGTAAAGCAGTTTAAAAAGAACAGTTTTGTTCATTTATAATACATCTTTGCAGAGATAAAATGTTAAATTAGACATCACTATATTAACAATTTCTTAATAAACATGCAATTGTAAAAAGTTTTAAGCCTCTATAAATGTGTTATTACTGAAACAACTTGATCAGAAAGTAGTACACAGGATGTCATGCAAAAACTGACAACTGACTTCCAAAACTGGATAAATATGAATTTATTTACAAAAATGAATTAAATCAAATCCATTATTGTATATTTTAAGTAAACATAACATTTTTTTTTTGCATGTTTGTCAGTTCTTAGTCATTTTTCATTAAATGCATACAGGAAGCAATGAAACGTCAAGCGCATTAACTGATAGGTGTACTTTTTGTTTTTTACACACAGGCCTGAAAGGCAATCATGCATTCACTGTAATTAAGAACTGGCTTAGATAAGGCAAACTTTACATTCAGTGTGCTAATTAAGCTGCCTATGTGTAGTAAGGATTTTTTAAACAAGCTAAGGAGTATGTTCATTCATTTCACAGGCAAATCTACCCAACAAGCTTTATTATCACTGTTGGTCCACGGGATTCAAAATTGGTACAGAATCTAGAATTAAGAAAGTTCAGTAAATTTTGGCAACTTTAGGGCACCATTTGAGAAATTTTACATGACAATGACGCCACCTGGAGGCAGAACTGAGGCATTTCAATCAACTCTTCAGCTCATTTAAAAAAATAAAAAAAAAACATGCTTCAGTTCTTAGGTTTTTCTTTTTCTTTTTTGGTAAGTGCTCAGATAATCATCCTGTTACAAGGCTGAGCTGAACTTGTTAAGAGCAGCAGCTTCCTCTGAGGTTCTCTGTGGCATCATGTGTCATCCTCATTGTAGAAAAAGACGTAGTAGAAGAGAGCACTGATCGTAAGCAGGGCCACTGACAGCACCATGTTCCTTCGGTTCTCTCCTCTCAACATCGCAAGCTCTTTATCTAAGGGAAAAAAACTTAACAAATTAACATGTAATGTTTGGCAACTAGCAGTCTGTAATGTAACTGTGATTGATTAGTGTCATTGCTTTGTTTTTGCACGGTAAAAACTATAAAATTAAAAAAAAAAAAATCCTATGATGCTTTTCAGCCAAATTAGCTATTAGCATATCATTTTCTTAATTTGCCATTTTGTTAGTAAACGTGACCCATAACTCAACATTTAAGTGTTAACTAAAATGTTGCTAACTATAGGTGAGCACTGCTGCAAGAATACAAAAGATGCTGGCTCTAATGTAAGGAATGTGAAAAATGAATCTAGAATCTTGAAAAGCTATAATCAGGGAGTCCCTTAGCTTCACTTGTTAACAATGATCAAATATCCAAATCATACAATAACGTAGTTCAGCAATCAAGTGAAGTGTATCACCAGGAACAATTATTTTAGATGTATCAGCTCACCTAGCTTTTGCACCCTCTCATTTATTATTGCCATTTCGTTTTCCAGTTCTTGTCTGTGGAAAAAAGTGGAATGGGGAAATGATATGCATCAATTGCTAATACAAAATAAACAACCAAATAAATAATACATAAACGTACATTCCCAAAGACAGAGTGTCCTGCAAACATATTCATACCTCTTAAGGCAAAATGTAATGTTTCAATTATTGACTGTGTGTTCTATGATTTTTGTGTTTTTAATGACGTAAAGCACTTTGAGTTGCCTTGTTGCTGAAATGTGCTATACAAATAAACATGATTTTGTAACATTATACTCACAAACATTAATATTTCTTATCAAGTTGTGTGTAATGATGAAACAGTTGAAGAGATACATGGTCTGGACAGTGGGATATGTGTTTTTCCATAAGTTAGTTCTGATTTGCTATTTTTTGAAAGTTTAGTTTGTAACTTTTTTGGTTGAGGCATTGAATTTTGGACAGTTATTGCCTCTGGTTCTAAATGCTCAGCAACTAGAAGAATTTTTGCTCTTACTTCTAGACAGAATGCATAACCGTGACTAACGTCTCAAAAGCTCAAACAATACCTGAACCTTCACCCCAAGTCCTAGAGAAATTGAAAAGGAAGCTTCATAGAACAGACCAAAAAGACGGACATGCTTCCTGCTCACAGCATCACTATCCAATGACCTTTTGATAATACTTGAATGATATGAGTAACACCGATATTTAATTTCCATTTGGGATAAATAAAGTATTTTTTTAATTGAATTGAATGCAATTCAATTAAAAAAATGCTTATGCTTTCTTATTTTCTATCTGTTTTTCCTATGAAAATCCCCTCAGATAGCCTTGTGTATGAATGGTGCACTGCAGTTGTAGTGTTTAATGTATTCAGTTAGACTGTAGTGTTATTTTTCCACAACACAGCACTTTGCATACACAGCAAAAAAAGAGAAAAAATTCCATGTCAGATAGATAGATAGATAGATAGATAGATAGATAGATAGATAGATAGATAGATAGATAGATAGATAGATAGATAGATA